>PVJO010007105.1:0-84258 GCA_004026905.1 Hystrix cristata | reverse complement strand
CTTTTTTTTTTTTTTTTTTTTTTTTTTTTTTTGGTGCTGGGGATTGAACTCAGGGCCTTGGGCTTGCAAGGCAAGCACTCTAACCACTGAGCTAAATCCCCAGCCTCTTTCAAACTCTTAATCAACCATAGGCACATACATACCCTAAATAAAGTTTTTCTTTTTCCACAGTATCCTTGTTTGTACCAGTGGAGGCATTGTTATAAAATGGCAATATTGCTGTAGTCCGGACCTGGAATGTTCTCCAAAGACTCCTGTGTTAAAAGATTCTCCAGCCTGTCTCTCTACTGGAAGTAGTGGCAACGTTAGGAGATGTGGCCTAGTGAAGGAAGTGAGGTCACTGGGGATGTGTCCTTCAAAGGGATATTGGGGGAAAAAGGGTTATTTGGGTCCTGGCCCTTCCTGTTTCTCGCTTTTCACTTGCTGGCTGATGTGAGGTGAGCAGCTTCCTCTGCCAAATGCTCCCATCCTATGTGCTGCCTCACCACAGGCCCAGAGGCAAGGAGCCAATATACCACAGACTGATACCTCCAAAACCATGAACGCAAATGAACTGTTCCTCCTTATAAGTTGATCCCCTCACTCAGGTGTTTGTCACTGTGATGGAAGGCTGATTCACCCAAGTACTATTAGTGTCTGTCTCAAAGGGTGACCGTGAAGACTTCCTGGGATAATATATGGACAGTGTTCCATGTAATGCCCAGCTCAATTAATATTACTTCCTGAGTGATACCAGTGATACTAGTTTAATGGAAAATTGAGGACTGAAAATGGCCTGTTTCTTAACCTTTTTCTCAGTGAAGGAACTTCTGTACTGCCTATTTGGATGCTCCCTCCATACTTTTAAGTAAGCACCAATAGCTTGGCATCTGAGCACCCCTGGGAGGTGCCCACATGTGTACTGTGTCACACACACACACACACACACACACACACACACACACACACACACGCCTGGCTGACAGCCCTGGCTGAGCACCATGTGGAGACAGGTCTCCGGGCCCAGTGCTAGGTAGTGGGCCCTGCTTCTCTGAGTTCTGAGGAGTTACTATAGGACTGGACAGAGGAGTCCCCAGCACAGCAGAGTTGCTGGTGAGGCAGCCATGTGCCTTGGGCCTGTGGGGACAGGCCAGCACTTTGGCCTCCTGCCTCTGGTGCTTCAGTCTCCACGTGGGAAGGTCTTCTTCCTGGGGCCTGCAAAGAGGGAAGGTCAGAAGCACATAATTTATTCAGCTGTGAATTCCCCCAGTTGACTGAAAGCTTTGACTTGCATGAGCTCAGTAGGGGGCTCCTTTGCCAGCCTTGCAACACCAGCCTGCTATTAAGAGTTTCTAAGAGAATAAAAGCCTGTTGTGTTTAAACACACTGTCCTCCACCAGCAGCCCTGGGCGCTGTTAGTTAGCCAATCTGTTGGACACCTGGTGGTGAGCAGGCCGCTCTGCAGGAGGTGGCCCTAGCTTCCAAGGCAGAGTCTGTGCACTCGATCTGCCTGCCCACTCTCTTGTCTGATGAAACAGCCAGGAAGTGTCAGTTGACACTGTCCTTTTTGTCCCCCACTCCCTCTTCCTGCACTGGACTTAATTGCTCGTGGAGGGGGCACCACTAACCTTTCTCAGCAACTGATGTGTTTGAGAAAATATTTGCAAATTTTAGATTTTTGTCAATTAGATTGTTACTCTAAGATTGTACTTCAAAGGCCACCGTTAATTAAAGGTAGGTGTCCTTTGCCAAAGTGAAAATTCACGCTGGTTCAATAAGATGTGCCTTTTAATTTCAGCTAAGAAATGTGTTCAGGATCTAGATAGAGAGGAAAAACCCACAGAGTACTGAATGGCTTTGATTATGATACTTTAAATAAACTAGAGTACAGCTTAAAATATCCCCAGTCACTGTGCTAAATGGGAACCATGTGTGCAATTTTAAGACAGGTGAGTAAAATAGGGGGTTGTTATTTGGGTAGTTTTTTGAGCTGTTGGAACAAGAAATGCTTATCACCTTCCCAGAACCCCAGCAGCACTCTTAGCTGGTGGTAGAACTTATGTTTGGTGAACAAGGTGTGAATGAATAAGAAGACAGAGCACAGTTAAGAAGCGTTAAGTTCCTGTTTTGGGTCTGTATTTACCAGCTGGGGGTCTTGGGCAAGTAGGGTTAATCTTACTCAGCATCGACTGTTTTCAGCAGTAAAATGGGGATGAAATGTCACAGCCTTGTGACAAATAAAGGATATATATAAGAAGTAGCTTAGCATTGTGTCTGACATGTAAATGACAGTCCATCAATAGTGTAATCATTAATGTGTGAACTGTAGGATTTCTTGTCATTTGAAAGAATCTCAAAATAAATTTCTTTATAAACCTATAATGGGGCTGGAGATTTAGCTCAGTGGTTAGAGTGCCTGCCTAGCAAGCTCAAGGCCCTGAGTTTGATCCCCGGCACTAAAAAAAAAAAAACGTGTAATGTTAATGATCAGTTCTGAATTAGATTTGTTTTATGGATTACAAGATTGATATGATCAGTTTTTTTAAAGAATATCTGTTATTTTGTGTAATTCATGATGCTTGATTTTTTTCCTATTTTTTCTTACTTTGGGAAAGAAAACTTAACCCTAAAAACACAAGGGGGTAGATGTAAAGCATGTAATGCGGAGTCCCACAGTGTTAGTGCTGGGGGAGGGGGAGATGCTGAGTCCCATGGCAGGAGCCGTGAGCTGTAAGCCAGGAGGACAGAGATGCTCCCTGCTGTGTCACCAGCCCGGAGCACCACGGTTGGCTTGTGCTAGGTGCTTCATAAACATGCATTACTTAAGTAAGTGAATGAGATCATATAGCTCAGTACTGCCATTTTGCAGATAGAAAAGCAAGCTACGGAGAAGTAAAGTCACTTGTCCAGTATTACTTAAGGCAGAATTGGGACTGGAGTCTCTGGTCAGTAATGATCACAGACCATCTTAGGCTCGCAATTCAGCGGCATTCCTCTGAACTAGAGATTGTGATGTCTCACAGCTCAGTGGCTAACTGCTTATCTTCCTAATTCCCTCTCCGCCTTTCCTTCCTTGCTCCCCTCTCCGCCTTTCCTTCCTTGCTCCCCCTCCCTGCCTCCCTCTGTCTTACCGTCCATCCTTCCTTTTGTCCTTTTCTTCCTGTGCCATCACTCGTGGTGGTGTGCTCCTTGGCAACAGCAAGACCTGGATTAGACAGATGTGACCTACAGCGCTCTCATCCCATGCACCCTAAAAGCCCATCATTACACTAAAACCTGAGGCAGATGTGAGTGTTTAACCTCCCTTCTCTACAGACAGATGGCACATTTGATTTCTCTGTTCACAAGTCTGCCCCCTGCCACCAATTTCAAGGTACCACTGGCTCCTGGAAGCCATCTGGGTGGAGTTTTGTTACAGGGGAAATCGCTTCTCCAGCACCCAGGAAGCCTTGGGTGGGTAACAGTGCCAGGACTGCCCCGCTGTGGGAAAGCCTGATCCCCCAGCTCAGTGAAATTGTTCCCCAGTGGAGAATGATACCAAAGCTACGGGCCTAGGAGGCCCAAAGGCTCCATGACCAAAAAGCCTCTCTGGGACTTCCCAGTTTCCTCCTTCCAATTTTTGGAAACACATTTCTCCTCATTCTTTGCTGGAAGTGCTGTTTTTATTTTTGTTTTTGGTGCTGGGGATTGAACTCAGGGCCTTGCATTTGCTAGGCAAGCGCTCTACCACTGAGCTAAATTCCCAACCCCAGTGCTGTCTTTTGTACAGAGTGGTCTTATTTGGATTATTCTATGAAATTTGAACATTTTCATGCAAATGAGACTATCGCTATTTGAGAATCACAAAACTCTGATCTTTGAAATATTGACAAGGCATGTAAAGCAAAGCTGCTCAAACTGTGACCAGGGACCAGGTTTTAAAATTTCCAATATGTTGTGGACTAACACATTTGTAACAGACAATACAAATGAATAGAATAATCTAAAAGCCAAACAAAACCCAGATGTACAAAAATATAAGCCCTAACTTATTTTTAAGAGCAATTGTTATGCAATCACTCATACTGCTGGAAAAGATTCTGAATACTTACTCTCAATTTCCATTCTTATTTCTGGGAGTCAGCAAGCTGCAGAACCAACCTTCAGAGCCCTTGTATGGAGTCATGGCTGCTTACCCCAACTTTTATTTTCTACCATATAACAAAAGGGTGTTACTTTCCGCCTCATTTCTCTCTCACTGCCAAGCCATTGTCTCACTTGCAGAGTCTTGAGGCTCATGGTGCTTGGTGCAAGATGGACGGAGTGCAATTATGTTGTTTCCCTGAAAAGATTGTGTTCTGCCCTCCTCCATGCAGAGATCAAGCTGAAATCCCAGAGGAGATAATGATTTTGCACAGGGCAGAAAAACCCAAATATCAATTTGAGGCCAATAGAAAAGGTTATGAGCTAATAAAAATGGCCATCTGAATCATTTTCCAGAGTAGTCACATTTTAATGATTTACCAGAAATTGAATTTGCTCTTGACTTTTATCAAAATATTAGGACAAATGCCACGTAGATGACTAGAACATTTTTGACCTGCTGATTAGGATTATCGTTAGACTGGTCTTCTGAATGTTCTAGTATTTTCCTTTCCAAAAGCTTTCTTGATAGTGTATTTCTCCTTTGTCACTAGACTCACTTCCTGTGAAAATCACATTATCCCTCTTGATCTTTAGGAATTATTCCAATGCCTAGTGACTTCCCAAATCCACCCTCTCAAATACCATTACCATATTACAGTAGTACATGGTAATAAACCTGTTTTTCTTTATTTTCCTTTTCTTATGGGGGGAGGGAGGTAGGGCATAACTTGCAGAATTAGTTGCAAAAGTACATCTTCATGTACATGCCTCCATGCAGAAACTCCTAAAATTTATAATTTAGAGTTTGTAGAATTCATTTTCTATTTTATAAATCCTGGAACTTTGAAGTTCTGCATTTTAGGTTTGTTTACAGTAAGGTGCATGTATATACATGTGCATGTATGAAGTTATTGTGAAGAAAGTACCATTCTCCTTAGATTCCTGGGACTCTCCCTCCAAGAGAGGTCTCATATGTATTAACATTTCTGCCAAGAGCTCTGTTAGGGTTAGAAGTGAGCAGGGAGGGAGCCGAGTGTAAGAGCAACACAAGGGAAGTTTTAGCGGAACAGTCCTATCTGAAGGACATAGTAGGTTGGAGGTGGAGCTCAGGGGTAGAGATCTTGCCTAGCATGTACAGGCCCTGAGTTGATCCCCATTACCGAGAAGGAAAGGCCTAGTGTGAAAAGCAATAATGTGTTCAGAGAAGCTGGGGCAGGCAGAATACGCCAAAAAGCTTCAAGGACCCGCCTGCGGCCAAGGATGGATGCTGCGGACCAGGCGGCTCAGGAAGGCTGAGGGTGGGTCAGAACCTGGGGGAGAGGACCTCATGTGAGCAACTTGGAAAATCCAAAGGAAAGGCCCTTGCGCCCTCTGTACCCTGAGCCCCAAGAGAGAGGATGGTAGCCCATGCCCAGGTACCTGCCCAGCCTCACCTCCCAGAGAACCTGGATCTCCACCTTTTCCTGCCACTGAGTCTTGGAGGGCATCTGAACTAGGAAGCAGAGTATCACTGAGCTACGTTAAGTGGCTATTTCTTGTGTCAGATATACCTGCCAGGAAAGTCACAGTAAGTAGAGAAGAATTTCTTCCCCTGTTACCTATTCCTGTCAGTATTTCCTGAGTATGGCTGTGAAGAATTTGGGGGTGTCATTTGTAAGGAAAGTAGCAGGGAGCCAGGAGGTGGGATGTCTGTGGTGACAGGAGTTAGTAGAAACCACAAAGCGTGTGAATGTCCATGAAGAGGAGCGGGAGCTGGCAGGTAGTAGACACTCATTTGACCAAAGGGAGCCAATTGGAAAAGCTCATGTCCAGAAACCGTGGAGGCTGGAGGTTCACAGTCCATGATTTGGCTCTGAGTAGGAGAAAGGTGGAGTGTGAGTTGGGCATGAGTTTGCAGTGAATGGGAACAAGCAGAATGGCAGAATCTGAGCTCCTCAGGTGAGAGAGGGCTCCTAAGTCCCGATAGGTCATAGTCCGGGGCCTGGATAAAAGCAGGCCCAAAACTCCCTTAACTTGCAGTTAGTCTTCTGTGTTAGTCACTTTCTCATTGCTAGTGTAAAATACCTGACACTTACCACTTAAAGGAGAAGTTTACTTGGTACGCAGTGTCAGAGCATTCAGTCCATGGTTGGCTGGCTCCAAGGCAGACATGGTGCGGTGAAGGACATGGAGGGGGAAGGCTGCTCAATCTATGGCAGCTGTGAAGCAGAGATAAAGGAAGACCCAGAGAGAGAAATAATAACCTCCAAAGGAATGTCCTCAGTGACCCACCTGCTCCAACAGAGGGCCCCGTCTCCTAAGTGCACTTTCAACTGATGGGTACAGCGCCCTCGTGGTCTAGTCACATTCTGAAAGTCCCACTTTGGAACCTGTGAGACTCTTGGGGGACGTTTTAGACTTAAACCACAAATCAGTCCACCTCGCGTGCATGGGGGCAGTGCTAGAGACTAGGCAAGTCCAAGATTGGCAGCCACAGCAGCAGACACAGCTTGCTGTCCTGTGGGCAGGTGTGCAGCAGCAGCAGCAGCAATAGCACCGTGTCTCAATGGCACTGGCTTTGGGGAATGAACCTCAGCTGCCCCAGACTGGGCTTTGAGCTCATTCATAACTCACCCAGCCTCATCCAGCTGCTCCAGGTGGCAGGGATGAGCTGGCGTTTGCTATAGTTTGATCTAAAATGTTCCCCAACAGGCCAATGTGTTCAGAAATGGGGCCTAGAGAGGTGGTGGGATCATAAGGATGCTAACCTCACTGTGGGTGGATTGGTCCTTTGGCGAGTTCCTTGGCCGACTGCCTGTTAGGCGGTGGGTCCTGGTTGGAGCAGTGAGTCCTGGGCTGTGGCTGTGAACAGTGTAGCTTTTCTCTGGTTCTTGCCTTCTCCATCTACTTCCTGGCTGCCATGAGGTCAGTAGTTTGCCTCTGTCATGCTCTTCTGCACTGAAATTTCTGAAACCATGAATCAGAATAACCTTTTCTCCTTTAATTTCTGTACGTCAAGTATTTTGTCCCTGCAATGAAAACTAATACACCACTCCTTAAACTTCCTGTGTCTTCTAGAACCTCTATGCTTTTCATTATGTCTTTTGCTCTGCCTGATATGTCTTTCTTTGCTTGAGATACGGGAGAAAAATGCCTCTTATATTTAAAATAGTACTATAATTGAAACTCATTGTTATTTTCATTATTTTATTTTATTTTTCCTGGGTCTCATGCATGTGGAGCACTCACTCTTCCACTGAGCTGCATCCCCAAGCCCAATTCATAGTTATTTAAAGATATTCCAAACATACAGTTAAGAATAGAGAAGAGCATGTTGAATGTCCATCAACGGCCTTATCACATTTTAGCTCTGTGTCATTTTTGCTTCAGATCTTATCTTATTTTACATAATTGAATTGATAAACCTTTAGCAGAGCCTGCCTGTGTTTTCCTTCTAATTTCTATTCTTCTTTACAAGTCATAACTTGTAAAGTAACTTGTGCTGATCACTTTGGTGCATGATGTTCCAATCTGAGCTTTATAATTATATAATATATCTCAATAGATATAATTATATGACATATCTGAACACTTATAATTATATAACGTTACATATATATAGTACACACAGTACATACTCATGTATACATACATATATATAATATATATGTTGAACCATTAAAAAGGTGTATGGAAACAATATATTGCATATAACATTCTGCAGTGTACTTCTTCACTCAGAGTTATGCTTATGAAATTTATTCAAGATCAGTTCAATATAGTAATACAATCCCATTGTGTCTGGATCCCACTGTGTAAATATGTAGTTTATTTATTTCTGCTCTCGTTCAACATTTGGGACATTTTTTACCCTGTTACCCAGAATACTTCTGTACACATTCTTGTGTATGTCTTCTTTTTCACCTACATGGAAGTTTTCTACTATATATATATAATAGAAATATGACATATAATGGCATATATCATGGAGGTATGTTTTCTATGATTGATATTTATATATATAAAATAGAAATATATATGTCATAGAAAATGAGAGAGAAATTGTCAGGTCATAGATGTATGTTTTTAACTTCTCATTATTGCCACATTGCTCTCTGAAGTGGTTGTTCCAGTGGACACACCCATCCTTTCTCCCTTGCCAGCACTTGATCTTATCAAAATGTAAATATTTGCAGTCAAATGGATGAGAAGTGATATTTCATTATTTTAATTAGTATTTCCTTAATTCATAGTGAGATTGATAATCTTTGTATATGCCATTTGGGATCCCCCATAAACTACCTGTTCACATCCTTGGATCATTTTCTTATTAGGTGCTTGTCTGGTTCTTCCTGATTTAGAGGTCCTTTCTAGACTCTAAACAGTAACTTTTTGTTGGTAACATGTGTGGTGGATTTTTCCTGCCAGTCCATGATTGGTCTTTTCACCATGTTTAAAAAGTTTTTATTGTACAAGTTTTTAACTTTAGTATTCTCAGAGTTACCAGTATATTTCTATAATGTTTGTGTGCTTTGCATGTCTTGTCTAAGAAGAATTCCCCTAAGTATCTTTCTGTATTTTTTTCTAAAAACCCATTTGTTCCATTGCTTTTAGATAATTCAAGATATTTCTTGAGAAATATGAATGACACCTGGAATATTGCTGTGAGAACTGGTTCTATGCAACAGTCAGTAAAATCCATGAAAGGATGAGTGTTTTGATTTTTTTTTTTCTTTGCAGTGCTGGGATCATACCCAAGGCCTTCCACATGCTAGGCAAGTGCTTTGGCAGTGAGCTACAACCCTAACCCCCACTTCTTGAGACTTAGTCAATTTAGTACTGACATTAATTGTTTCTTTTTATATCTGTGAGGTATTGAATTCTATACAGGAAGCACATGAACTAAGTGGTGGGTTGATGGAAAACTAAGAATAAAAAACAGTTTGGAGTCAGTGTGGTGTCACAGGCTATAATCCCAGCACTTGGGAAGCCCAAGGCAGGAAGCTCACCGGAAGTTTGAGGCCAGCTTGGGCTACATAGTAAGTTTAAAGCCAGCCCAGACTTCATAGAGAAATCCTGTCTGAAAAACAATGACAACAAATAGTTTGGTGGAGAATTGACTGTTAACAGATTGGGCCTAAGTAGTGGGACTGAAAGCCTACAGATGCCAAAGCCATCCCTATCTTCACCCCATGCCTGTTGGAGCTATCTTTGTCCCTAATTAACTGCCTAACCTAGCTGTCGTGGTTTGTACCCCTGAGTACCATGATGGCGGTCTACTGATGACCAAAGGCCTCGGATGTGCATATCATCACCCCTCGATGATGTCCCGAAGTGGGGAGCCTGGGGAATGCTGAGCCTTGCTGTTGCCCTTTGCTGAGGGGGTGACGCTAGACGCTGATGGTTCTCAGCAGAGGGCAGGGCTCTGGGAAGCAATTAATTCATACACCTGGCTCCACCCAGTCTGCAGACTGCAGACCTTTGAAAGGTTTGCTCAATAACCCGTGTGGCTTTCTGGATCAATTGTGGGTGGATTGAAGATTTGTAGGTGAGGCTGAGGGTGTGGCTTAGCATTTGCCTACCATGCACCAGGTCCTGGGTTCTGACCCCAGAAGTTCAAAAAGCAAGAAAACTCAAAAACATTTATACAGAATAAAGGAAGGACTTAAGAATACAGCCTTGAAAAGACCCCTCCCGGCAAAGTTCCAACCTTCAGACATAAGCCCAGGACACTAAGTGCCACCAGATTCCAGATTCTGCTCTTTAGAATCAGTCTCCCCAGGGATGGGCGACGCTGGTGTCCTCTCCTCTTCATTTTCAACAGCACCTGTTGGCGCTGGCATGCTGCAGATAAGTCACTGGGCTGAGGAGTAACTGGTGTGCACATGCACAGCTGCACTTGTTGTTGAAGTTTTTGAAATGTCACAGGTGTTGGTCTGTGGCCCTGTGTCTGAGTCCTCAGTACCTTCCCGACCCACCTTTAGTTCCTCTGTGACCTCCGCACAAATGAGCAACTAAAGGATAACGCCCAATAGAGCAGCAGGTCTCCAGGACCCTGCTCAGGATGCTGGATGCTGTGTATTCCATGCGGAAGACAGACAGCTAGACACAGTCAACAAGGAATAAATACATTCAGATCATTTAATGTTCATACCACCAAGGTTGTTAAATATCACGAATATCAAAATACCCTAAAACAAAAATTTGGGATCTTTTCTCTGGCTAGAGGGCAGAGGGATTTCCATTGTTTGCAGAGCTATGTTCTTTCTGGGTTCTTTGGAGACACTGTCACAATGGATGGTGCATGCAAAGCTCACTTTTAAGGGCAGAACACACACACACCAACGTTAGCTACGTGTCCCCACATTGACTCTGACATAGAAAACAGGTGCCAAGGGGCTGGGGAGTAAAGATACAGCCAGACTCTTCCAGATAGAAACAGTTTTGTTTTTGTGTTCCTTCCAGGGCCTGCTAGTGTGGCTTAGTAAATATTTAAAATTTTAGTCGGTTGGGGGAATATAAAGTAAGTGATTTTAGGGGCGAGATTCACCAAGTGTTTCATAAACGCCAAGCATATGCTCTATTACTGAGCTAACCCTTCCAACCCTAAAGTTAGTGAGTTTTTGAGGCAGGACAGGTTGATGGAGAAAGGAGAGTGACAGACATGCTGGAGGGGGAGAAGGGTGTGGGCTGGGCCTGCAGCTCTGACCTGCCCCAGTGACCTGGAGGTGGGCGTTAGGGGACTAATGGTGAATGGACTTGCAAGTTGAGTAGGGGGACTTGCAGGACCCCGAAGATTGCACATTCAGTTTTGGATTTAATATGAAAATCAGTAAGCATGGTTTGGGGATTTAACTCAGTGGTGGAGAGACCTCGTGTGGGAGCTGCCTGCAGAGGTCTGAGAGTTGGTGTTCTGGCCCGAGTCACTCAAGGCGTTTGGCACTTTTCCACTGCCTGCTAGCGGGCACGGTTATCTTCTGGATTTCTCAGAGTCCTCTAGCTTCTCATTGTGCTTCCGTAACTGTCCCAGAGTTTCACCTATGAAGATACTTATGTTTGTCCAAAGACCAGGCACTGGCTATTTGCTGGATTTGGGAAGAATATTTACCAAACTCACTGATTACTGGTGATACCAAAGCAGTCCTCTTGCTTCTGCATGCCCGCCATGATGAATGTTGTTCCTGCCAAGAACTACATCCTAATGACTAGAGATGCTCTTGTGCATGGCACAGCAGGGATCTAGGCTTAGACAACACTTTGTTGCTTTTATGGTTAAACCTCCCCATAAAAGCTCTCTTTGAACACATCATTATCCCCCACAATAGTTTAAACTGAACCGGATGTGTGAATTTGTTTATTTCCTCTTTTCTGTGTGCAATATCTGTCCGTGTCTTTGACATACATTCTCCTATGGAAATAGACCCTAAATGACACTGTGGGGAAATCAGTTTGCAAATCAGTCTGCACCCCAAATGGGAACCAGTTGTTGGGGTGTGAATACATTTACTGTGTTCTCTGTGTCTCTCTCTGTCTCTGTCCCTCTCATTGAAGAAGACTTCATAGAGATTTTCCATCTTTGGAGTTCTTATGGAGAGAGATGTGTTGAAGTTAGAACAAAGGTGGTTCTGCTTTTGCTTGGTAAGGTCTGAGGCGAGAGGGGCAGGGGAGGAGGAGGTGCAGGGGCATCTGTAACATGGTGGAGCGAGACACATTTTAATGGCCACACAGAATGCCTGTCTTGCTACAATGACATATGTGTATATTAGCTCCTGATTTGTGGTTGTAGGTTAAGACGATATAATTTAGATACTGAATCCACAGAACTGATCTGGGAATGAACACTTTGTTTTTGAATTTGTACGAGACAGGTTATAATCACACTGACATTTGGCCTGAAGGCAACCTTAACTTGTGTATCTATAAATTGATATACTGTGAAACTGAAGAAATACTATTTTCTTGCTTAAAAGAAGGTCCTCTATCTGTGTTGAACATTATTCTCTACCTATGTTTTAAAATTATGAAATAATCTGAAAATATAAATCTACAGAAAATAATGTTATGACCCATGTATTCATCTGTATATAAAATGTTGCCATATTTACTTCAGATGCATTTTTTTTGTGTGCTGGGGATCGAACTCAGGACCTTGTGCTCACTGAGCAAGCACTCTAACCACTGAGCTAAATCCCCAACCAGATGCATTTTTTAATGTAATAAAATATCATTATTGAGAGTTTCTCACTTTCCCCTTTCCTCTCATTCCATCGTCCCTCTTTTTCCTTAGAGATAACTAAAATTAGCCTCATCTGTCCTCTCATACATATCTGTATGTCTTGTAGGTAGGAGTATTATATAATAGTATGTTTTGTGTTTTAAAATTATTCACAATTATACCGCACTCTATATATCAGTAGAGAACTTGACCTTAGTTTCAGGATTTATCTTTCAATATAGTTTCACTATTGTAAATCTCTCTAATGAATGACTACATCGTGTTTTACCATTTCCATTCTTATTTTGATGGACATCGAGTTTCTGTCTGATGTTTCCCTATTACGGACAATACTGCATGCCCACCATGATGAGTATTATTCCTGCCAAGAACTACGTCCTAATGACTTGAGATGTTCATGTGCATGGCACAGCAGGGATCTAGGCTTAGACAGCACTTTGTTGCTTTTATAGTTAAACCTCCCCATAAAAGCTCTCTTGAACATCCTTGTACAAGACTTGTGAGTTGACTTCACACCTGTCATGCTCATGTGATGGGCTGGTTCACAGGCTGCACACATTTTCAACTCAGTGCATGTCGCCAGTTTGTTCTCCAAACTGGTTTCTCTACTATCTTACCACCATTCTATATAGTCAGACTTTAGTATTTTGCCAACTCAGTAAAGATCTGCAATTTTGTCTTAATTTAAGATTGAATATCTTTTTGTAGCTTTATTGGCTATGGGATTCTTTTCCTGAAAGAAGAGTCTGTTCATTTCCTTTGCCCATTTTTTCTCATAGCATCGTGTGTCTTTTTTTTTTTTTTTGTGGTGCGGGGATCGAACTCAGGCCCTCGTGCTTGCAAGGCAAGCACTCTAATCACTGAGCTAAATCCCCAGCCCTGTATCGCTTGTCTTTTTCATATCCATTTGTAATTGAATTTTGAGAGGTTTGAATGTAAATCTTGTGTTGGATATTGTGTAGGGTGGTCCCCAAGACCACTCTGAGGTTTGGTGATTCACTAGGAGGCTCATGGGACTTGCATATAGTCATGGAGTAAAGATTTATTATAGTGGAAATGTACATAAAAAATGAGCAGTTGGGGCTTTAGCTCAGTGATTAGAGTGCTTGCCTAGCAAGCACAAGGCTCTGAGTTCAATCCCCGGCACCAAAAAAAAAAAAAAAAAAAGAGCAAAGGGAAAAAAGGCACAAGGTGTGAAGTCCAGAGGAAACCAAGTGTAAGCGTCTAAGAGTCTTCTCCCAGGGGAGTCCCACAAGGCACAATTCCTCCAGAATCAAATGATGACCACATGTACAAAGTGTTGTCTATCTGAGAAGTTAGTAAGGAACTCTGTGACCAAATTTTTTACTGGAAAGCTGAACGTGCTGGTGTACTGATCTCAGCACTCTGGGAGGAGAAGGGAGGGCCACTAGGTTGGGCAGTTTAGTGACTTAGTGAAACCCTATTTAAAAATTGAAACAAACAACTGGGGATATTACCTGGTATGAAGGCCCTGGGTTCAATCCCAATACCAAAAAAAAAAAAAAAAAAGATTTGTACTGGGGCCTGGTCATACAGGTCTTCTCTGCCTAGCATGTACCAAAACTTCAGACTCCGAGAAGGGAAGCAGATGTCAGCACATACACCACAGTATTTATACAGGTAGCTTAGGCACAGTGAAGTACTCTTACCATTTCTGAGAATGGTGGGAATCCTTGTGATATCCAAGTCTCCGAGGCCAGCCAAAGGCCAACCTTGCAGGCAGGCCTTTTAAACTTCGTAATGTAAACTGCTTTCTGCCAGTTGGATTCACTGCAAATGTCTTCCCCTAATCTGTGTTTATACTGTCTTTTGTTCACACAGCAGCAACGTCTATTTTTATATAGTTTTAATGCCATGCCTAAAAACATCCTTGCCTATCCCATTCATAAAGGTAGCTCCTTGTGTTTGTTTCTAATGGATTAACAACTTGCTTTCTGTATTTAAGACTGCAGAATTGGAGGTTATTTTTGTGACGGGTGAAAGGAAATGATCTCATTTCATCTTCTGCATAAAAGTAGTCAGCTGTCTCTGCACCGTTTATTAAATAGTTCATCTTACTGTCACCGATCTGTTATGTGTCCTCTATCATACCGCGTTCTCACAATGTCTGTGCGCCTTTGGTCTACGTGTTGCTCCTACGCCACTTTACTATCACCTTAGAACCTTCAACAGTTAAGGTGCCTTCCTTTGCCTTGGTTATTCGTGCCTCTAATGACCAATTTGTTAAGTTTGGCAAAAAAATCCTATTAATATTTCTGTTGGATATGCTTAGAATTTATAAATTAACTTGAAGAGAATTCATAGCTTTAAAAAGATTGAGTCTTCACATCCATGAACATTCATAGCTCCTTATAGTTCTTCATTTACCAGGGCTTCTTTGCTGCCTTTCAGTAAACATTTCTGTTTTTCTTCATAAAGACATTAACATAGTTTGTTAGGATTCTTCCTGAATACTTTGAGGCTATTTTTTGGTTATTATGGATGGGTTGCTCTTTTTAGAAATTATATTTTCTATTTGATTGCTGTTGACCTGTAATGATATTTTACACAGAGAGATATGCAACAAACTGAAGTCTATTATCAAGCATAATACTTTGTGGATTCTTCTGAATTTTTTGTGTATATTATCATACTTCCTGTAATCATGACCATTTGTCTGTTTCTTTCTGAGTCTCACTTTTCTCATTGGTGTTTCTTGTCCTGTCCTTTTGACTAGGATACAGGGATGGCAACAGTAGGCATCTTTGTCAGTTCTAAATTTTGTAAGAGAATGCTTCTGTCATTTCATTGTTAAATATGTTTGGTTTGTGTTATTGCAGATACCTTTTACAAAAGTAAGGAAGTTTTTATGCCAGTTTGCTAATATTTAAATTTTTTGAATGAGCGTTGAATTTTTTGAATATTTTATTTACATTCATTAATATTTTTTATCCTTAATATTAATGGAGAAGCTACATAAAGAGATTTTCTGACATTAAATTACCCTTCTATTATTTGCATTAAAATGCTTTGGGATATTATAATAAGTTATTATTCTAATACACTGTTGAGTTGGAGTTGGTAGAATTTTGTTTAGAAATTTGACTTCTGGTTTCATGAGTGAATGTAACCTATAATTTTATTTTCTTGTACTGTACTTATTTGGTTTGATTTCAGATTATACTAACTTCATCAAATGAGCTGGGGAATGTTTCCTGTTTTTCTCCTCTCTGGAAGAGGTTTATATAAGATTGGGTAGATAAAAAATTTGGTACAATTTTTCTAAAAGACCATTTGGGTACCAGAGTAATTTATGTGTCAATTTTAAACCACTAATGTAATGTTTACAGGTGACTATATGACTTTTCAGTTTTCAATTTATTCTTAAATCAAATATACAATAAAATTTTGTATACTGTACACAGAATTTTAACTTCTACTTTCCCCCTTTAGCATTATGAGCATTTGCCGTACCATTAGATGTTCACTGAGAAGATGAGTTTCAGAGCTTTTACTTTTAACGGTGGATTTTATTTACGATTGGCTTTATTTCTAGAACTTTGTAGGTTACATATATGACATATATCAGGTAGCATAATTAGTGCTAGGGACATCACAGACATAGAATTTCTGCTGGATGTGATGCCCAGAACTGACCAGGTACTGTAAATTTCCAGGCCAAAAAGTTGGAATTTCCTCAGGCCTTACATTTAGGTGAAAGTAAAGGCAGTTTCATGAAAATTAACAAAGCAGGGGGGCGCCTTCCTTTTTGCTAAGGGGAAAAATAACACATTCTTTTGGAATGATGGCTTATTTTTGAAACACATCCTGCCTGAACTGATGAACTCAGAGTTTGGGGCCTGAGCAATTTCTGTTGAAAGACATTTGTAGAGATTCCCAAAGGTGCACAGAATGCTGGCAGGTTCTTAGTTCTGGGAGAAGAGTAATGGGGGAGGAAATGCATTTTCCCACTTTATGGAGCTCAATTCCTATGGCACAGGATGCAATACTGTGGAGCTGTCTCAATGCCCCCGCCAGGTTGGCACCCTTGGCTGCCTGTGTGTCCTGAGAGGTGCTGAGCAGTGGGGGCCAAGGGCCGCTGCCCTTTCGGGATTTATGCCAGGTCTGTCCCAGCTCAGCAGCTTGGCTTGTGACACAGCAATTACATAATTACATGTTCTTCACAAAAACAAAATCTCCCTCCCTCTCCTTCTCTCCTTCCTTCCTTCCGTCTGTCTGTGCTTCCTTCCTTCCTTCCTTCCTTCCTTCCTTCCTTCCTTCCTTCCTTCCTTCCTTCCTTCCTTCCTTCCTCTCTCCCTCCTTCATTCCATGCATGCTACACACTTGGTCTACCACTGAGCCACACTCCTGTCCCCATCTCTTCCCTGTTTTTCAGTTTTGAATCCAACACCTCACACATGCTGGATAAGTGCTTTACACTGAGCTACCAGCACTTTTTAAATTTTATTTTGAGACAGGGTCTTACTAAGTTCCCTGGGCTGGGCTTAAACTTGCGATCTTCCTGCTTCAGCCTCCTGAGTAGTCTGTTTCAGTTTTTTAAAAGGTTTAAATATTTCCCCCATTCACCTCCCCACTCACCACAATCAGTTCAGTGCCCATCTTCACTGTAGCCAGTGTACTTTGGAGAAGTCTCCAGTTGAATTTCCTGATTGGAACTGTGAGACCCTTTTCAGGCTGCAATCAGAAATGTAGCAGGCTTGTGAGTTCTCCTTTTAAAGAGCCCTTCCTTGGGCTGGGTGTGTATCTACGTGGTAAAGCATGTGTTCAGTGGGCACAAGGCTCTGGGTTCCATCCGCACCACCAAAATATATACATAAATTAAGAGCGCTCCGGATATTCACCAGCTTTTCTTCAGAGCACTCTACAGCCACACTGTGTGTGTGTGTGTGTGTGTGTGTGTGTGTGTGTGTGTGTTCTGCTTAGTGCAGTAATATAGCCTGTTACAGCTCACGGCCCACACATGAGCTGACCCTGTACCCTGTGCTGCATGGGGAGGCCCAGAATGCAGCGACGCCCTTCGCACGTAGGAAAAGCGATTTGTCTTCTTTTGAGACGTTCCTGTTTTGACAGCTTAAAAAAGAAAAAGAATCCTTGAAGGCAGCCGCAGAGTATATATGTAAGACCTCATGGAGAGAATCATTTTTAAGAAAAAATCTGGGACATGGAAATATTCCTTTTAATAAGATGGTACCACTAATGTTTTTGCTAATTTTTCTGCCCACCGAGTAGCAATTTCTACATTGTGAAGCATGGTGCTTCTTGGGTTTCAAAGCACCCATTTCCATGGTATTTAAAGTCAGTGAAGTTGTACCACAATGCTTGAGAAATGGAAACGAAGAAGCAAGGTGAGACTGAACAAGTGACTTGGCATCATTCAAAGGGGCTGTTTGCTTTTACCGTTGGTGTCCTATTGCACCCACCCCCACCCCATGCCCATCCTGGAAGGCCCACTAGACTGGGTACACTCCTTTCCAGGCATAGGACCTTGAGCAAACTGCGGGCCCTTTGCAATTCTGTTTTCTCATCTGTAAAATCCAAGATCCTTTTCTTCTAATGGCCAGTGAATTAATGACAAAATGTGCTCCCGAGCCACTGTTACAGGCCTGGGATATCAACGACAGCTTGGGATTTGAACAGAAATCCTGATTTGACTGAACACGGGCTCATAACAGCTATCGAGGGCAAACAGGAAGCTGGCACACGCCTGGAGGTGGATATTGAATGTTAAATGTGGATAAGACTTTCCTTTTTCCCCAGTCCAGTCGAGGAAACTGAGACCAGAGTTAGTCTTCCAGGGCTTCTGTGCTAAGGATACTCAGCCTGGCTCCCAGCAGCACTTTTCAGCTTCTCCCATTTTTTGAGTCTTTGGTTGAGTGGAGTTGGTTAACTCTTTATAAGACCCAGGCGGGATTGACAGATTATAGCCTCTATCGGTAGTGCATACATGGGCCAGCCTCTGAAATATTCAGTGTACCTCTCAGGTAGTAGGGGGAAATTGGAGAGTAGGTTCTCTCTTGTCCCCAAATTCTTGTCCTTATTGAGTTGTGCTTTGGGGGTTCATCATCTGACAAGCTTTGCTCCTTAGCAGCTTGGAGCGAGGCTGGAAATGAAAGTAGGATGCTCAGGATCAGAAACGTCCCTATGGCCACACTCTGATGGCAGAGGACGGGACTAGGTATTTGTGACCACAGCCTTCTCATTCTTTACCTGTTTCCTGGAGGTGAGTTGAGAGCCGCTGGGGGACCCACAGGGGGTCCTTGGGGGCTTGCCTTGGCTGCTGTTCTAGATTGTGCTGAGGTTCTCATCTTCCTTGTTTACATTGTCATTTCCTCAGCACAATTGTCACTTATTGTGCTTATTGAATAACCACGCACAAAACTCCTGTAGCATTCACAGCTTTATGCTGCAGCCCTGTCTTCCACGCCACTGGAGCCAGACCAGCACGTGAGAGATGGCGGCACACTAGGCTGCCTGGCCCAGGGACATGTGAGCTTCGGGTGCCGACGTGCTTGGGGGGGAGCCCTTGAGCCCCAAAGCCAGGGCCATCTCCAGACTGCACCGCTCCCCAGGCTTCCTCTGCCTAATGTGTGGGCAGACAGCGGTGCTAGCGTTGGAGCAGGATCAAAGCTCCCGTCTCGCTGACCTGGAGGAAGGAGCACGTAGACAAACAGGAACCATAAACTAGAGAGGCTGCAATGAAAGTTTCTTTTCACATGATTAGCAGATTCCACCCGCTCTGTGTGGCACTGTGGTGTCTCATTCGAAGTGTCTTCTCAGTGCCTGCGCCAAGGCCTTGGGTAACAACACATCGGGGCGTGCCAAGGATAACAGTGGCAGGGCAGCAAAGGGAACAAGGTATTAGGGATGGCGCGAATCAGAACAAGCAGGACCCACAGATGGGGGTGAGAGCAAACGGTGCAATGCCGAGGCCACAGTGACTGATGGCTGCTGCCTCGCCCTGCGTCTGGGAAGTTGCCCAACCTGCCTCTGCTCTGGCTTCCCTGTGTGTGAACCCTCTTTCAGACTTGGCACGCTGCTCAGCCAGCTGGCAGGAAAAGTAAAAGTGAGGCTACCTGGGAACCACAGGTGCCCCTTGTGTTATGCAACAGATACCAGCCAGGTTTCTGCGGCAATCCCTCTGTGCGGTGCCTGCTCGGGCCCGAGGTGTGGGGGCATTATCGGGTGACAGAAGCAGTGGTGGGTCTGGAAATGTCAGACTGCAAGCTGTGCCTCTAGCTGGGTGGGTTTGGGGACACTGAGCAGTTTTCCTGAGCCTCACTCTGCTTAACGCTGAGGGAAGAGGCATTGGGCTGGGTGATTCCCTAAGACCTTCCCCAACCTCCCCCTTTAGTTTTTCAGGGCTGGGCATCAAGCACAGGGTCTCAGGCCTGGAGAGGAGGTGCTGTCCACTGAGCGGCACCCGGCACCCCAGCTCGATCCTGCTTGTCTTAGTCACTTTTCTCATCAGTGGGACAAAATACCTGAGACATACAATTTAAAGGAGGACTGGTTTATTTTGGCTCACAGTTTGTAGGGGTTTCAGACTTTGCATGGTTTGCTGGCTCCTTGGCAGGATGGTGTGGTGGAGGGGAGCTGGTCACATCATGGTAGACAGGAAGCAGAGTGTGAAGGGAGGAGCTGGGAAGGGAGATACACCCTTGCAGGTCACACCCACAGTGACCTGCCTCTTTCAGTCAGGCTGCACCTCCTGACATCACACTTAGCTATGATGCCAAATCACTTCTGAGTGATTGAGGCTTTGGGCGGACATCCAGACATAAACCATTATCCCATTTCTCCCATTTCACTTGTTGGAGCGTAGCCCTACTCAGTGCCTGGCTGGTGGTGTGACTTGAAGAGCAGAGAAAAGCGACACAGGGCCTCAAATGTCCTCTCCCCCTGGCCCCACTGGGTAGCGCCAGTCTCTTCCCGTGGGAGAGGGAGGGCTGGGGCTCCATCCCGAGGAAGCAGGAAGCAGGAAGCACAGGTGTTATGGGGGCAGGGGTGGGCGGGACGTGTGTGTGTCAGTTCTCGTGAACATAAATACCCTCGTCAGATCAGCTGTCCTAATTTTGGAGTGTGAGGCCTAATGAAGCCAGCATATTTGAAATCAAAGACCCAGGGCTGTGGCTACTCATTCACAGCAAACATCAGCTCCTGGAACCTGGTGATAAACCTCCCATCATGTTGAGCATTTTGCCGCGCTGATAATAGTTGAAAAAAAGTCTGTAGAAAGGAGTTTTCTGTGTTGAGAGCTGGGGCCAGGGTAGTGGGTGGGAAGGAAGGGACCCACCGGTTCCTGCTGCTGTCTTGGGGCCGGGGGTGGGTGGGGTGTTTGGGTGGGGGATGGGGAAAGCAGAGGGCATCGCACACCAGGCAAGAGTACGAAATTCAGGAGCCCCAGGCCAGCAGACTTGTGAGACCTGGATCTCTCCCACCACGCTGCGTGCCTGCCCATCCCCACGGAGCTCGGTAGAAGCGTGGGCTCCAGAGTCTGAGAGCCGTGCTAGCTCATGTGTGCACGGCAGCACTCTGGTCCTTCCTGTCACTGAGGAACGTGATGTCACTCAAGCCACTGCAGTGCTGACATGTGGTCAGGTCCCTCACACATTCCCAAGGTTTATCTCAGCTTTTCTGGTAACTTAGCAGGGGGCCCAAGGTGGGTCACTTAACTTCTCTGAGATTCAGGTACCTGGAAGAGAAATGGACATTGGACACTCTCTAGACTTCTGGAAGGAATAAAGGATGGAACTTTGACACTTTAAAAACATATGTGTTTGCTATGAACCTAAAGGCGTGTACCAACTTTTGAGCTTGTGTGTAGATTTTCTCTGTCCCGGTGGATTGTCCTTCCTTCAAATGGCAGGAAGATGGAAGTTCTTCACATTCTGCTGAGTGTTAATACTCGGCGGAGTATTAATACTCGTTCTGCTGAGAGTACTGTGCTCTGTGTCTCAGTCATCTGAGTGTCCCCTTGTAGTGGGCTGAGTGGGGTTGATGCGCTCAACTTGGACAAGCATGTACAAGAGCTCCTGACCACAGGTGGACGTCTTTTAGTTCATGGAGGCAACATGTTTGTCACTAGATTGTTAGTTCAATAGCTGTCCGATCTCCTACTTTGCTTGCTTTTGTCTCCCACAGCCCCTAGTGCAGGACTCTGACTGTAGCTCTCCATCAATGCTTATCGATGACTGATTGACTAACAGATGTGATCTGAGATGTGAACACTTGAATGTATTAATGGCTCTCTCTGAAATCTGGGAGCCACCAGTGACCCCTGGATTTAACATTAAAATCATCTCTCTCCACTGCAACTTGCTTCTTGCTCTTTGGTCACTGATTAGTGATATCAACATTTTTCCAATATCCTGTCTGCACTGGGGATGACATACAGCAGGTGGGGCACATTATTCCCCCGATTCCCATGTTGACAGACAGACTGGGCATGTCTTTGCATTTGTCTTTGCAGCCTTATTTACTTCATATGCAGTAGGTACACCGAGACACACAGGGGACAGCCACCCTTCAGAGCGCCTCTCTGACTGACTGCAGGGAAGACCAGGGACTACTAAGTCTGATCCCTTGTAATTTAGCTTTGTATGCACTTTCATCTCCTTGGTGACAGCTACTTGTTGAACTTGCTTGTTGACTCCCAGGAGACACAGGGAAGACATAGGGAAGGTCTTTTAAACATCTGCTCATGCTTCACTGTTTAATCTCTTTTCCAGGTAGAGTCTCCAGTGAGGGGAGGATTTCCTAATGGGACCTCTTGGGAATCTCTCTCTGGAAGTAGAGGGAATTTCCGGAAGGATGAGAGACAGATGTTTCTTTCATGGAACAGGATACTGCTTTCACACACAACCTTAACAACAGTGACACTTCAGTCAGTGTGTAAGGCTCATGAGCAGGAGAGTCATACCCTCCTTCTTCATGCACAGTCAGCCCGCTGGATCTGTGGGGTCCACATCCAGGGGTTCAACTGATTGGAGACTGAAAATGTTTGGGAAAAATTACATCTACAGCGAACGCGTACTGTTTATTCACTACACAATATAGTATAACAACTACTTCGTACGGTTTATATTGTATTAGGTAATATTAAGTAATCCAGAGATGATTTCAAACGTAGGAAGATGAGTGTAGGTTATGTGCAAGTACTATGCCATTTTATACGAGGGACCTGAGCATCCACAGATTTTGACATTCGTGGGGTCCTGGAACACATTTTTTTTTTTTCAATTAGTGGGTCTTAAAAGGAAAAGGTTCTTAGAAGTCACATGTCTCTCAAGGGGCCTGGGAAGCCTAATAGTCTGTAAGCTCCTGGACCAATTAGCCAGAGTTCCTGAGGGCAGGATGTGAGTGAAATTAGCAGCGAGTGCCTTTCATCTTTCAATCCTCATGCTGAACTCAGGGGCGGAGCTCTGAGGAATGACTGTGTACAAGCGTTAAGATGACTGTGTATGTGTGTGACTTGGGACCATGCCTGGCACGTAATAAACACTCTGTAGGTACGCTCTATTCTGCTCATATTCCTTTACTTCTATTCAGTGACTCATGGCAGGCTGCAGACAAGGATGGTCTTGACAAGAGGACTTCAGAAGCCCGTGCCACACTTACAGGCCACTGCTTTTGCAGCCCCAGAGTGGCGGGATCCGTGTTAGTGCCAATGAGTGGATTACTGCCTCATGCAGCGTGTGCTACTTCCGGCCTGTTAATTCCCCTTAACTTTCGTGTTACTTTCTCCATGGGTGCACCTGCCAGGTACTTGCATCCCTCTGGAGAGAAGGTGGAGAGGCTTGTGTCTGATGTCCTGCCTATGTTACAAATACTGGATTAAGCTCAAGTTCAGGTTTTGGCATTTCAGTGCCCTCTTTACTCTATAAAGTTAGCATAGTTGGTGAATTGACAGGCTTACATCACTGAGATACATGTAACCAACTTCGCTATATGTCATGAACCTTCTAAAGAGATACACAGATACATTTCATAAACATTGCTTGAATACTTAGTTCCTGCTAGGTACCGAGTTGGGCTCGGGGATGGGAAAGTGAAATACATCCCTGATTGCTGATTTCGCTGGCAGCCTGCCCTCAAGAATTCTGGCTAATTGGTCCAGACCTTATGGACTGTTAGGCTTCCCAGACTCCTTTGGAGACATGTGACTTGTAAGACCCATTTCCTTTAAAAAAAATAAAAGGCAAGAATTGTCTTGGAAGATGCTCATATAGTCAAGCATCAGTCATTTAATCAATCTAGATGATATAAAACTGCATTTGAGAAAAAAGCACAGTCAGTTAACAGATATTAAAATGCCGAGTAACTGGTGTGGCCAGTTGAAAGAGCTGGCTGGTTCTTTTGTCATCTCGTCGGCATGGTCTGCATTTGTCCTCCTGTCTTTTCCCTCAGGATCATCGGCAGGCTTTTTTTTCCCCCAGTATTCAGATGATTAAACCCACAGATGGCAGCTTCTAAGTTATTGTGCCACTGATTAAAGAATTGTTAAGGCAGATTTATTTCTCTAAATACAAACACATGCACAACTGAGATTTTGGCCCAAACTTTGCTAGACACAATAGTGTATTGTTTCTGTCTTCAAAATGTATTCCATTCTAGACGTTTGTTATAAAACAGAAGTGCCTGGCATTTATACTGTGGTGTCTAGCTTGAAAGAAGTCTAAACTCTTGACCACATTTTTAAAAAGATGTTCAGTCTCTCCAGTTTTTCCTTTTCCTTTCTTCCATCATCAGCATCCTTAGATGTGATGAGGTACCCAGAACACTGCATTGCATTTGGAGAATGCTCAGTAACTCTATCACTAGTAGTGACTCTAGAACATGTAATATTGGGTCATCACAGATGGTCCTTGCCTCACACACATTACTGCATCTTTGTTTTCTCTGGGGGCAAGTAGAGAACTGAAGTTCATGGTGATCTCTTTATTGTTAACATTATTTCCCTGTTATTCAAAGAAAATGCAAAGTATTTATTTCATGCCAACTAGTTCCAGATCATTGTGTTTTTAAAAAATGATCTATTGCTATTCACAGATAATATTTTATACAAATGATCTACATGTTAATAAAAGTGTTTGTTAAGGTTTCTGAATGCAAAACAAATATATACATTAAATTTTACTTATTTACATCACCAACTTTTGAAAATGGCAAAGTTGTCAGTAACGAATCTAACAAAAGATGCAACAAGCCCTATGGAGGAAATTGAAAAAAATAATAATAAAGAATGAATTGAGAGCTATACCATGTTCATGATAGGATGACTCAGTATTATAAAATGTCAGTTCGCCACAGATGAATTAAAGATTCAGTGCACTTGCAATCAGAATTACAACAGAACTTTTTGGGGGGGATTTAATACACTCTTTCTTAAATTATATGAGAGTTGAGAACTAGAGATGTCAAGCTAAAAGCAGTTACGATATTATGTCATTATTACAGGGAAAAACAAATAGACCAGTGGAAAAAAATAAGAGAGTTAGAAACAGATCCCTATACTGGGAAACCTGGATTATGGCAGGTGGGCACTGTGGACAAGGGGAGAAGGAAGAATTATTCAATAAGTAATGTTCAGACAGCTAGGAAATCGTGTTGGAGGTGGGAGGGTAGCAACAAAATCAGGTTCCTACCTACACCAAATACAATTAATTCCAGGAAGATGAAAAATTTAGAGGTGAAAAGCAAGTTCTGAACAGTTGAGGAAAGAGTATAGGGAGATATTTTTATGACCTTGGTATAGGAAACGACTTTTTGAATTAGACACACATGAAAAAAATATAAATCTGTGAACTAAAAGATTGATACATTTGACTATATTAAATGAAGAACATCAGTTCATCAAATGATACCATTATAGAGTTAAAATATATCCATAAACTCAGGGCAGTTATTTCCATTATATGTAAATGAAAAATATTAGCACTCAGAGTATCTGAGGAACTATTACAAATAAATAAGAAATAACAGATAATTCAGCAGAAAATGTGCAAAAGATTTTGAATAAGCACTTCAGAGAAAAGAAAACAATAATAACTAAGAAACATAAAGAATGCTTAACCATCAGAATTCAGGAACCCAGTGATTAAAATAGGTTGTGTGCATGTATGAAAATACCACATTCAAAGTCAATATTTTGTAAAATTCATAGGCAGAAATATATATATATATATGTGTGTGTGTGTGTGTGTGTGTGTGTGTATATATATATATATATATGAGTTTAGGAACTCCGAGTTGACTCCATAACGAGATATCACTTTATACCAGCCAAACCAGAAAAAATACAAGTTTGATACTGTCAATTTCTGGCAAGAGATGTTTGTTCAGTGGAAATGATCACACTCAGATGGAAGGATCAGAACTCAGCACAACTATTAGCAAGCCATGGGCACATGGTTCTATCACTCTGCTCCTAGGAAGAGACTCTGGTGGAAAGAGAGTGAGCTTTGAAGTCATATCAGGATTTGAATCCATGTTTTGTCATTTCCTACTTGTGTGACCTTGAGCATATGACTTTCTCAGTTCCCTTATCTGTACAACGAGGAAATGTGGTGCATAGTGACTAAAAAATTCATGTCACACCCATTAGTATTAATTTGATCAAAGGGTAAACTTGTGGATCTAGTGTGTTTTTCCTTCCTTGTCTCTGCTCATATCGCATTTAGTAAGTGGAGAATTAAGCAAGGCTTGACTTACATTTGAGGGTTGCCAGTAAATGCCCAACTCCTACTACATGTGTTTTACTCTCTGCAAAGCCCCATGTTCCTTACCCACTCTAAGCTATGATACAAAATACTCTTCACGGTGAAACTCCTTGCCCACTGTTTTTACCGCTCAGTGGCCATCTTCTCTGT
Organism: Hystrix cristata; assembly: GCA_004026905.1. Lineage (NCBI taxonomy): Eukaryota > Metazoa > Chordata > Mammalia > Rodentia > Hystricidae > Hystrix > Hystrix cristata. The sequence continues at coordinate 58,050 of PVJO010007105.1, read as the reverse complement.
CAGTAATGTCAGTCATATGGTCAGCTGTTTGTGTTCTATGTTCAGAACATAAAAGATGATTACACTGAAAGGTTGGGTTGTTTCTTTTACAGGTGGGCACCTTAAATATTTCCTGCAAGTTACAAACCCAGCATTGGTGGTACAGTGTATTAAAGGGCTAATGGATGGAGGGGGTTGAGGCACATCCCAATGCAGTAAGTGCTCTCATACATACATTTTCTCTCTCTGAAATCTTATTTTTTATTTTGGTGTGTGCAAAAGAGCTCAACTGGAGTGACCTGCAAATGATAGTATATAATTTCTGTGCTCAGCCATGTATTAAAAAGCCAGAATCAGCAAAGAACAGATACTACTGGTGACATCCAAGTGCCCTGCAACAAAGTGGGAAAAATGATGACGAGGCAGTAATTCCAAGTGAATCACAAAACCCAAGAACTCTGAAAATTCAGAGGAATTCTTAAACTGAGGCTTTCAGGTGGGGATAAATGTTTCGACCACTCAAAAATTTTGGGGTAACATATTTCTGATTTATAAGAGACTTCTAAGAAACTTAAAGAAGGAATGCTGGAGACCCACGCTTAATGGTTGTTCTCTGTGCATTGTAGGATTTTTCTTACAGCCAAGATTTTTATTGCTTAAAAGGATTTGGAAGCTCATCCTTAGTACTATGAAGATCCTTAAAGACAATAAGAAAGTTTGGGATTTCAGACCAGTGTGAAGGAGATTCGGAATGTGGCCCCTCTGGATGTCCTTTGCATCTTACAAATTGAGCTACTTCTATCCAAGGCTGCGCAGGAAGCTATTTCCAGTGTGTACTCTTAGGATCTGTGTCACTTTGGAAACTGAGACACACAAGCCAGCACGTAGCATCAGACTGGAGAGGCTCAGATCGGACACTTGGACCAGTCTGGGCCTTCTGGCCAGGTATCACGGCCAATCCTCCAACTGTTCCTGATCTGACATTTTGGTTTCTCTTTCATGAATACTGTCTCACAAACTCAGACCTTTCTGAGCCAGCATTAGGTGATCAAGCATCCTGGCTTGCACCGGACACAGGATTTTCAGTGCTAAAAGTGGAGGCTGACCTGAGTGAAGCGGGATGGTTGGTCTGCCCGCTGTCATGTGCTTTGTATACGTAGTGCAGACAAATCACAGCTGTGTTCATACGCACATGTAGTGGGCTGAATAGTGGCCCACCAAAAAAACAAACAAACAAAAAAAACCTGTCTACTCGGAACCTCAAAACATGGACTTGTTTGGAATAATGGCCCCTAAAATGAGATTTAGCTATTTACTGACTGTTTAAACGTGCAGGACGATATTGTTAGCTGCATTTGCGTTGTTGTACAGCACATCTCTAGAAAGTTTTCTCTCACATAACTGACACTGTATACGTGTTGAACAGCAAGTGTCCATTTCCTCCTCCTCCTCCTCCCAGCCCCACACAGCTACCATCCTACTTTCTGCTTCTACAGGTTTGACTACTTGAGGTATCTCATAGAAGTGGAATCATGGCTTTCTATGCCTGGCTTATTTCACTCAGCATAATGTCTTTGAGGTTCATCCATGTTCTTGTGACAGGATTTCCTTCTTTTCAAGGCTGAATAAGTTTTCTTTATCCATTGATTCATCGCTGGACATTTAGGTTGTTTCCACCTCATGGCTCTTGTGAATTATCCTGCAGTGTATGTAGGAGTACAATTATTTGAGATCTTATTTTTAATTCTACTGGATAAACACCCAGAACCCAGAAGTGGGAGTGCTGGACCAAATGGCAGTTCAGGGGAAAACAGAATGGAGATTCCTCAAAAATTAACACTAGACAAAGGTTCCATTTTCTCCACATGCTTGTCAACATTTGTTATTCTCTGTTTTGTTTTTGGCACTGGCTATCCTAACATGCATGAGATGCTATCTCATTGTAGTGTTGATTTGCATTTCCCTGGAGGTAAGTGATGTTGAACATCTTTTTGTGCACCTAGTAGCCAGTTGTTTGTCTTCTTTGGAGAAATGTCTATTCAAGTCCTTTGTCAGTTTTTAAAATTAGATTATTTATTTCTTGTTACTGATTTGTAGAGATTCCTTATATATTCTGAGTATCAGCTCCTTCTCAGATTTATGGTTTACATATATTTTCTTTCATTCCATGGTTGCCTTTTTGCTCTGTCATTTCCTTCGCTATGCAGAAGCTTTTTAGTTTGATGTCATCCCATGTGTCTAATTTTGCTTTTGTTCCCTGTGCTTTTGGTATCATATTCAAGAAATCATTGCCAGTACCAGTGTGCTAAAGCTTTCCTTCTGAGTTTTCTTTTAGGAGTTTGGTAGTTCCAGGTCCAGGTCTTATGTTTAAGTCTTTTAATTCATTTTGATTTGATATTTGTGTATGGTATAAGGATTCAGTTTGTTCTTTCCCACACTATGTAGTCGTGGCACCCTTCTTGTATGTGTGGGCTTCTGGAATCCCTATTTGCTTCATCAAACTGTGTTTGTCTTTACACCAGTATAATACTGTTTTGTTTATGGTAGCTTCGTAGGATGTTTAGAGGTCAGACAATATGAGGACTCCTGCTGTGTTCTTGTCTTAAGGTTGTTTTAGCTATGCAGAGCCCTTTGGGGTTCCATATGAATTGTAGAATTTTTTTTTTCCTATTGAGATTTCAATAGGGATTTCTGTTAATCTGTAGATCACTTTGGGTAGTATGGGCATTTTAGCAACATTAAGTCTTCTAATCCATGAGCACAGCATGTTGAATTTTTATATATGGTCTTATTTGTTGAGGTAATTTCCTTTCACAGTTGGTGTGTTGAGTGTTTTTATTATGAAGTGGTGTTGAATTAAGTCAAACACTTTTTGAGCATATCCTGAGGTGATAACATGGTGGATGGCACTGATGGACTTGCGTGTTTAACTGTCCTTGCATCTCACGGTGAGCCCCCTTCATCCTGGTGTATGCGCCTTATACTGTGCTGTTCAATTCAGCTTTCTGGTACTTTGTTAACAAATTGTCCTGAATTATTGGCCTGCAGTTTTTTCTTTTCTTACAATGTCTTCAACTGGCTTTGTTATCAGAGTAGTGCTGGCCTCATTAAATGAGTTTGGAAGCGTTCCCTCTTCTTTATTATGCTGAGGAGGGTTTGAGAAGGTTTGGCGTTAATTCTTCCTTCAATGTTTGCTAGAATTCTCTAGCGAAGCCATCTGGCCATAAGCTTTTCTTTGTTGAGAGGTTAGTGATTACTGATTCAATCTCCTTTCTAGTTATAGATCTGCTCAGGTTTTGTATTTTTTTCATGATTTAGTTTTAATAGTTTGTATTTTTCTAGGAATTTATTCATTTCTTTGCAGTTATCAAATGTATAATTATTCACAGTAGTCTTTTATAATTCTATTTTTGTGGCATTGCATGTGAGATCTCTCATTTCTGAATTTGTTATTTGTATCTTCTCTCTTTTTTACTTAGTTAAGTCAGTTTTATCGTCTCTAAAAACCAAGTCTTAGTTTCATTGATTTTTTTTTATTGTTTCCTGTTTTCTATTTCATTTATTTCTACTCTAATCTTTATTATTTTCTTTCTTCTGCTAACTTTGGGCTCAGATGGTTTCTCTTTTTCTAGTTCTTCAATTATAAATTTGGGCTGATTATATGGACCTTAGTTCTTTTTTTACCATAAACCCCCCTCCTGGTACTGTTCTTGCTGCACCTCAAATGCTGTGGCATGTTATGTTTCATTTCTGTCTAAAGATATTTTTTAAATTCCCTTGTTATTTTTCTTTGGACCACTGTTTAAGAGGAAGTGTTTTATTTCCATATATTTTTAGGTTTCCCAGGGTGTGTGGTTTTTTTTTTTTTGTCTCCTATTGATTTTTGCTTTCATTCCACTGTGGTAAGGAAAAATACTTGGTATGATTTAAGTCTTAAATTTGCTAAGTCTTATTTGGTGATCTAGCCTGGAGAATGTTTTATGTGCACTTGAGAAAAATGTGTATTCTGTGGTTGATGTGTGAAATGTTTTATAGCTGTCTGGTAGGCTATTGGTCCAGAGTGTTGCACAAGTCCTTGATTTTTCTGTCTGGGTAGGCTATTACTGAAACTGAGATATTTAAGTCTCCCACTACTTTATTCTTATAATGCTTTTTCTGTGTTCAGTTCTGTCAATATTTGTTTCATATTTTTGGGTTCCCGAATGTTGAGTAAATATATATTTATAATTGTTAAACCTTCCTGGTAAATTGATCTTTTCATCATTCTTTGGTATTGTTTCTGATCTCTTGGGACAATTTTTGTCTTAAAGTCTATTTTGTATAAATATGGGCACCACCTTCTTGTTGAAATTTGCATGGAATTTCTTTGTGCACCCTTTTATTTTAAGTCAAAGGCGAGTCCTTTCTTTGCTAGTGAGTAGTGTATGGTCTTTGCTTGCTTGTTTGCCTCAATTCATGATTCTCCTGCCTCAGCCTCCCAAGTGCTGTGATTACAGACGTGTACCACTATGCCCAACTTATTCCCCATATCTCTAGAGTCAGTTCCTGGAGATTTGTTTTGGTCTTTTAATTAGGCTGTTTCCTTGTTTTTGTGCGTGTGTGTTGAAATTCACACACTTGAAAAAACAAAACTGCTACCTCTTCTTAGTTTTTGCAGACTGTTTTCATACGGGAAAAAACCCTCAGCAATCAGCCTATCTAGAGATTCTGAGGACTTCTCAGATAGTTTCTGTGGGTGTCTCTTCTCCAGACTCATATGTATAGATTCTCAAGTAGAGGGATTTGCTAGTTTCCCTTTTCAGGAGCTCGAAATAGCTTGTGCTCTCTGGTGTTTATGGTACTGCAGATCTTCTAGAGCTTCTTCAGATTGCCCAGTTCTCTTTGCTGTCCAGTCTTCTAAAGTATGCTGGGTCTCGTCGGCACTCTGAGACGGGATGTAAACCAGCCCTGCAGGCAGCCCCCACCCCCTGGAACATAGAGTGCACACTCTAATTCTTTTTTCCCCAGGGAGAGGCCAGAAGCTGATCTTCCTCTCCCTACCGCACTGCACTGAACCGGAGGCAGAGACTACGGTAAATAGGAGCCATAAATTTTCTTACCAGCTTTCCTGCATCTGGTTTGTGCTTACTTGGATGCAGGAGCCTCTTAATTGGTTTCTGGAATCATCACAAAAGGAATTAGTTCATGTATTGTTAGGCTGCCGACTCTCTGGGGGTCAGGAGGAGGGTCTGGGGCTCTGTATTGCCATCTTGGAAAATCGTCTCATCATGAGGTATTTACAGGTACACGTAAGGTAAGGGTCTGGAGATGACATCATCCTGGGTTAGGATGGCCTTAATTCCAGTGACGAGGGTCCTGATGAGAGACCAAACAGTAGAAGACACAAAGACTCAGGAGAGAAGGTCGTGTGAAAGTGGAAGTGGAGATTGAAGTCTGTCAGCCAGCAAATGCCCAAGGTCATTGGGAGCCACTAGAAGCTAGAAAGCCTTCTCCTTAGAGTCTCCAGAAAGAACCGGCCTTTCTGACACCTGATTTCGTACTTCTGGCCTCTGGAACTATGACAGGAGACATTTCTATTGTTAAAGCCAATACATTTGTGGTGGTTTGTTATTGCACCCCTAGAGAACTAGCACGACACAGGAGGCGATTTGGGGGGTTCTACTGGGAAAGACCGGGAGGAGGGTTTCAGACCTCTGTCTAGCTGGCAGTCTCACCTCTCTGGGCTCACGGTGACCCGCCTGATCTGCGGGCCTCCAGGTGGGCCTTCTGCCTGGGATTTCTGCTCAGTGGCACCCACACCGCCTTCCTCGGTGCCCTGGTCCTCCCTGGAGGTGTCCTGGGGGCTGCACTGCGGGGAGCAGGCCAGGTGAAGGCAGAGCCGCCTCCCAAACAGCTGTTTCCCATGAGTGATTTTTAGCTGGCTCACGTAGGACTTTGGGAAAGAAGACAACCCAAGCAATCACAAATGTGCTCCCAGTTAACAAAGAAAATAAAGAAAAAGAAATCTCATGAAATCTTATAGATTTCATTCTTGCTCTTCTTCCCCTCCCGACACCATCCCCTGTCCTGTCATCTTCTGTCCTGGTACACCCAATGGCCTTTTGGGGTGCAGCAGCTTCCGCAGTCACAGCCACTCTGAAGCTGTGCCTGGGATGCGGGGAGGGGCTCAAGTCAGAGTATCGGGGGGCCGGGAGTTTTAACCCCGAGGAAATGCGGCTTGCCCTCACGCCCACAGGTCTCTGTGATGGATTCTTGTCTCCTCTCATGACCAACTTCCTGCCAATAATTCTGTCCTGGGCTGGTGTCCCACCTTTACTGGTGGCTCTTAGCAAAGCACGGAGGGAAAAAGTGTCAGAAGTGGTAAAATTATTAAATGCTGGAGGAAGGGAAAAGTGGGCAGGCAGGAAAATTATTTTAAAAGGGTTAGGGGAAAAGGGAGGTGGGGTAGTAACAAAAGGAAAAACTGTACCTACATTAGAGTGCTATAATTTTCCCCAAGTATCGCCATAGAAATCACACTTCAGACGCTCCACTGTGCATAAATTTGAGGAGAACAATTTACCTGTATTGTTCACTCTGTGTCATCAGCGTCCTCTCTCTTGTGTATCAGTCAGCAGGACTCATTTCGTACATTATCATCTGGTGCTGTTGACTATTCATTTCTTTGCGCTGATTTTGCTGCCAAAATGTCCTCTTTTCAAGTCATGGACATCATTAAGCATACTTTTTATTTTACATCGCTTATTTTCAGAGCTCCTTTGTTTCATTACTTTGCATTCAAAATTTCAGGCCTAAATCAATAGGCTTGACATCAAGGCAGGTCTCCGCTTTCTCTGTTTGGCATTAGCAACTCCTTCCCTAAATCAGAAATGTCTTTTTCTCTCCAGAAGTCCAGTATAGGGGATAGTTAGCATGATTATGAAGTCTTAATCTAACTGTTGGAGGGAAAGATGATTGTAAAAGTTGGTGCTGGGATTCCTCTCCTTTTATACTGTGGTACCAGTGCCTTTCCGGCATTCTCTTTTTCTTCTCCAAAGAAGGGAAACTTCCTTTTGGGACTAATATACCCAGATGATTAATTCCAGCCCCAGCTCGGCCAAGGTTTGCTGTTCAGTTCTTAGAAAGTTCTTGTCTTGCATTTTCCCTCCTGTAAGGTGGAGACTCACTGATCTCTTTGGGGTGTGCTTGGATCAGTAACCATCATGAGAGGCAACTCCATGAGGGAGTAAAGAATGAACGCATCTCGAAGTGGTTGGACACTGAGCCCAGGGCTCAGGCTCTCCTCTGATTCATTCTATTTAGAATTAATTCTGGCTTCCTCTCATCATGCCTGAGAGCCAGTTCTCTACGAAGCCCCTGCCATGCTCGTGGGACCTGTGGCCCTCTGAAGGAAGATGGGGATGAATTAAAGAACATTACCACAGATCCTCCTGATGGAATCGTGCTGGGAAATAAGACATCCCAGGTAGCTTCTGAGCCTTGAGTATCCAAAAAGAACTCATAATTCTCTGAAGCCTGAAGGAGAAGGGGATCATCTTCATCTACTCCAGTGTTCCAGGCCTCCGCGTCATCAGAGGACAGAGCACATTCACACTGTTCCTTGCGTTTCGAGCTGAGGTGCGGAGGCAGGTAGCACTTGATGCTTTTATTCCATCTGTATGAAATGGTGACAGCACAGATCTTCATCAAAAGCTGACCACTCTCTTTTCTCCCCAGGTAACCAGTATGTTCTCTTGTCAGACTGTTGCTTCCCAGACCATTAATGACACGTCCTTAGACCATCTGTTCTTCATTTCTACTTCTGTGGAAAGGAGGAGGGCTGCGTGCAGGCCGGCTGACAGCCGCTCTGGCCGTGGGGACGTCTCCGAGAGCTCCAGACTTGGCCCACGCAAGCTCCCTCTCTTTTAATTTATCTATTTTCACTTTCATTTTTTTGTAAAATATGTGTGCAAAGAAGTGTATGTGGTGTAAATATAAAGTTTAAAGGACAGTAGTAAAAAGAACACCCACATACAGATTGATTCCTAATCCAGAAATAGGAAATAAGAAATGCTCCAAAATCTGAAACTTTGAGCACTGACATGAATAAAAAATTCCACACCGTGAAGCTTTTATGCATGAAATTATGAAAAATATTATATAATTATCCTCAGGCTACATGTATAAAAAAGCACAAATGAATTTTGTGTTCAGACTTAGGTTCCAACCCCAAGATAGCTCATTACATATCTATATACAACTATTCCAAAATCTGAAAAAATCCAAATTCCAAAACATGCATTTCAAATGAGGAATATTCAACCTGTATTACCCACGAAGCTGAAAAAATGAAATAGTATAGGCCTTTGGGGTCCCATACACTCCTTCCTTGTACCTTCCCTCTCTAGCTCGTCAGAGGTAACCTCTAACCTGACCTGGCCATTTATCACTCCCTCGATACTGATGTGGTCTTTAACATATTAAATATTTAAATGATATATTGATTAGTTTTGCATATTTTCAAACTTTATTTAAATGGTATCCAGTATATGTTTTTTTGCAGTTTGTTCATTTTCTAAATGTTTATATCCTTTTAGTTGGTTTTCTAAAAATTAGCTGTAGTACTTTTAAAGCTGGGGTACATGTTCCTTATACTTTTATCTCTGGGGAGATTTTTTAATCTTGGGTTTAAAGGACCTTCCTCCAGAAATGAATTGGGTTTTATTTCTGCAGGTATGGAGGGTCACACCAGCGCAGGGCCTTTTATTTGTTAACTATACAAGTGGTATAAATGCTGACTTCAAACCCAAACTTAGGTGGACTTTCCTGATTCCATCCGTTCTGTGCAGAGCCAGGTCTGAGAGTGGCACAAATCTCTATACTTCATTTCTGTGGGTAAGTTTTTGTTTGACTTCATCCACTGAGGACGTTGACTTTGGAGAGTCCTTCTTTTTTGGTGGGATTCTGTTTAGATTCTCATGCTTCTAAAAATATGAGCCAGATGCTTTGGTAAACAGCAAACTGGATATCGGTCATCTGTTGCCATATTAGTGCTGTGTGACAAGTTGCCACTGCCTTAGCAACTTTCATAACAATCGTTTGTATTTGCTCCTGTGTCCAGGGGCACCTGGCGTCTGCTGGTCGAGGCTGCACTCTGCTCAGCTTGGTGCCGGGCTGTGCAGTGGGCTCAGTTGACTTCTCTTGTCTCTCACTGTCCTCGGATCCATAGAGAGTGACAACCGAGGCAGGGGCAGTAGTTTGAGGGCACCGAGTGCAGCATGAGTGTGTCTTGAGAGGCAGAGCTCGCCTACGTTAGGTCTGCCCGGGTTGCACGAACCACAGCAGCTTACCTGGGCCCTAGCGCTGTCGGAAGCCTACTCTGCCGGCTTGGCGGAAGGAATGGCAGACATGTGGCCCTCTGAGAGTGTGGGTGCCGGTGAAGCCTTTGGGACGGGCATTGGATTTGCCAGGACGACGCTGCTCTCCTCTGTCTACATGGGTCAGTGTCACGGATGTGTGCTCACTGTGTGTTCTCAAAGTTTTAGATTTCCTGAGATCTGATTTATTACTTAAGCATGTGTGTTTCCTGAGACTTCCTGGGTGGGATATTGCTGGTCAGATATTTCCTAAAAACGAAGAGAATCAGAAGAGCGTCGACTCAAGTGCCCCACTCCTGTGGCTGTCCCGCTGTCGCCATCCTGGCCTTCCTGTAGCTTAGAGCAGGCCCTGGGGAGCAGGCCCGTGCAGAAGCCTCCTCCCCACAGCTTGCTCACCAGAGGTAGGAACTGCCCAGGCCTGTGGAGCGCTTGTGGTTTCTTGGAGTGGATGAGCAGGAGAATAGAGCACAAAGCTCAAACTCCTCATACCTTCTGGACATGGATTCCTAAACCACTGATGAACTCTGTCCTAACTGTGCAGAAAATTACAGGGACAGAAATTTGTCCATTTGGCACATTTATGAGGAAGGAAAAGAAGGAGCTGGTACAAGGTTAAGAAGCAAACCTTCCCGAAACATTAAGAATTCTATTCGATTACACTTTTTTATTTTCTTACAGCTTTTCAGAAGTCTGTTTATCCCATATAACAGGAAAAATCTTTGTGCGTCTGAACAATTTCTCCTCTATGGTTAGTGCTATTTTTGACTATTGTTTCATTTTTTATTTCTAAAAAATTAAGGATTCATCTATGGTTCATTTTATGTACTTGTTAATTCTCATTTAGTTTCGGTTGTTAGATTTTCACATTAAACAGAATTTAAATGTCTTAAGATTGGCCTATGTTTGCATGTTAATTTACTTATCTCTAGTTTTTTACATTTTCTTTCTTCCAAAGTATTGGGATTTGGCCCTATTTTCAAAGCTGATTAAGATATTATAACATGCTCTATAGTGGACTGATGCTTGCTTTTAACACATTACAGCAATTATGATTTGTTACCAATGATCTTTGATCTGAGGATGTTGGAATTCCCAAATTCATTGTTAACCAGAGATTTCATTGCACAATAGCTATTCTTTTCCATCTCCCACACCTTATTTTCTCCACCACCTTCTGGATTTTGATAATTATCTTTTTAATTCCTCAATAATAGTATTACAGGCTTTAAGAAAAGAATGAATGAATGAACACAGAAGGAAGCTACTAGGAAATCCACTAGAAGTCAATTTCCAAATTATTTTCTTTTGCTGTACCATCCTTCCATCCCATTCTGTTTTAGTAGTGAACATTCTTCCTGGGAAGAACTTTTGTATTTTCTGGGAGTCCATCTGCTGTCACTACTTATCTCTCCACCTGAAGCCATAATGTTCCATTCCAAGCATCGTAATCATTTTCACAGCAACTAAATGTGATTTCACACACAGCAGATTATGACTTCTGTGGGGAGTGAGCAGTGTAAAATGATTAACCCCTTAGGACAGGGACCCTGTTTCACACTAATCTCCTTAACAACCAGCATAAGGCAGAAAAATGGGCAGCCTAAGTGGATTGAGGATAATATAGCATCCATTTAATGATATGTTCTAAATGCCTCCAGAACATATTCTCAACTCAGAATTATAGCTGACAGCAAAGAGAGTCAAGCACGTTTCCTTGACAAAGGGGCGGTCATATAGAAGACGGATATAGGAATGTGTGCCATATTGCTGGGCTTGGGCTCATGGAAGATGAAGTGTTGGCTCAGCCGGCTGCTAGGACTCCTAGAGGGACAGCACCCCTGGGTGGATGATGGGGTTCTGGATGGACTCAGTCTGAGTTAATATAATTTATGTCTGGTTTTCTTGCGTTTCAAGGAAGAAAATCTATACTACACATAGCTCTGGGAACCAGCACTCATGACCTCCTAGTTAGCAGGGCCAAGAGTAACCCAAAGCTCTTGATTGCCTGCCACGAGACCCAGGACATTCATACCAACTAAATACCCTGTTTTCAGTTAACTGTTGGTGCTTAAGGAAGGGAGGCTTTATCAGGAAGAGGAGTCGATCCAACGACATTCAACAGTGGTTTTTCCTGACTTTGATGTGTGTCCAACAGAGACGAATAACGATGAATTCCAGTGTATTTAATTATCACTGAGGTTTATGTTACCTCTTGGACATGACTTCCATAGAGAAGAAATCTGGTTTGTTTGTACCCAATAGTGGTCAGAACAGGTGACGAAAAGTAGCTGAGAAATGTTTTCTTCTGAATCACTAGGATTTTGGAATCCTTACCAGAGCTGACTGGTCAGCTTAGGCCACTTTTCTTCATAAGGTTTAATGAAATTGGATTTTTTTTTTTTTGGTTGAATCATAGATGTGGTTGTAGGGTGGGATTTTAAAGCATCTCTGGCCCTTGAATAGAAGACTATCATTGAGGAGATTACTGGCAAGTTACAGGAATCCAGGCATTGTAGAACCCTTCTGTTACCCTAGGCAATTACTATTATTATTATTCTCATGATTTTCTACTCAGCAAGTGTTTGGGCTTGAAAAAAATCATCTAATAAACATTTATTAGTAGCTTCTCTTTAGCTGATAGCAGAAAATTAGAAGGAACCAGATGCACCCACTTTAATTAATTGGTATAATCAGGGGTAGTGTGCAACATCAAAGGTGAAAATTGCTAACTTAAATGGTGGCTTTGTGGCTCAAATGAGTTTTTGTAGTCTTGAAGTCTTTTTTTCCCCTTGAATAACTACATAGTGAGAGCTTCTTTGTTTTGCCTTCCCATCCATCTGATTTTGTTTCCTTTTTTTTGGAGGGAGAAAGATGTTCAATTAAAACTCTTTATATGGAGTGGATAGGTTTCCAAACTGGCAATTATTTTGTAGGAGAATTGGGAGTTTATTCCCTGAGTTTTCTTAGCTCATTCAAAAGACAAGAAGAGAGCAGAGCAATATCAAGAGATGAAATAGAAACAAGAAACTTTATCCCCCTTTTAACAATGAACAGGACAGACTGAAAATATGAGTAGCAAACCTCTGCCTAGCAAAACGCTTTCTGGTTTTCCTACATGTTCTATCCCTTAGGTCTCTGCTTAAACATCACCTTTTCTGGGAAGCCTCCCAAACTGCCCTGCTCCACCACCAAGCCTCGCTCCAACTCCAGTATACTTCTGTCTTAGTACTTAGGACACTTTATTTTGGAGTTGGCTGTATCTTCCAATACCTGAGATCAGAGACCAAGTCTTGTCCCCTTTATAGCCTCAGCATCTATTCCCAAATCTAGCATTCAGTAAATCCCTAGTGAAATCTTTAATGCTTCATGATGAAAGTCATGCCTATCTCACCCACTTCACTCCTTCTTCACTTTTGCATCCCCACTGCCTACTTGTATGTCAGCTATCTGTTGCTGTATAACAAATCACCCCACAACTGAGTGTCTTGAAACAGCGTATATTTATCTAGCCATGGTTTTGCGGACCAGCAGTTTTGACTGGCTTGGCTTTACAGTTGTGGTCTTGGCTTCCTTGTCTATAGTCGCTTCTGGGTCTGTAGGGAGCTGAGTAATCTAAACTAGCCTCGGCTGGGAGGTCTCCTCTCTTTTCTGTGTGATTCTGTCACTCGTGGAAAGCTGCCCTGGACATGCTGAAGTGGCAGCTGGCCAGGTTCCCTGGAAGTGAGCAGAATCATGTATGTTCTCCTGTGGTCCGAGCTCAGAATGGGCACAGTGTGAGGGTTTTTGATGGCCAAAGTAGTCATGAGGCTGGACTGGACTTAAAGGGAGGAGAAGAGCTGTGAAGTTGCATTGCAGAGGGACAGGGCTAAGGGAGAGGAATGGAGCAGCTTTGCAAACCAGCCACTATGTTCAGCATGTTGTAAATGCTTTAAAATGCTGGTATTGTTTGAATTCAACAAGTACTGCCTTAGCTCTAGCCAAAAATACAGAAAATCAAAGAAGACAAAATTTCTTTTTGGTTCTATTCCGCCTCCCTGTCATTCTCCTTCTTAAGCTTCCCATTCACTCCACTGCGTTGTCACTGGGCACCCAGGCCCTTTTTGTCGTCTTGACAGCACCCAAGTCTGCCCGTGCAAATGTGTTGTGACCATCTGCTATGCTGCTGGGCACCTCGTGCAGGCCAGACATGGTACCAGGCAGGACCACAGCAAGAAACACGAGCTTCCTGCTGTCTACTGGTAAGGTAGGCATCGACGAGAGAGTACTAGTGTCACTAGTTAAAGAAGCTGGTAGGACTGGAGAATAATAGGTAAAAGGGAGACCTGCCCTGTTGACTTTTTTTTTTTTGGTGGTACTAGAGATTGAACCTAGGGGCTTCACACTGAGGTGCATCTCCAGTCTTTTGAATTTTGTGGCAGGGTCTCCCTAAATCACTAAGTTGTTCAAGCTGGACTCGAATTTGCCATCCCCCTGCCTCAGCCCCTTAGAGTGCTGAGATTCCAGGCATGTGCCACCATGCCTGGCCAGACATGATGTTTAAACTGAGATTCAGGGGTAAGCGGGAATCTGCTGACCCAGGAGCATTTCTCTCTGGGGAGGAGGTGGTAGTGCCAAGAGGCAGTATAGCCAGGTGGAGCACTTCCCAGGGAGGGAGGACAAGCAGGAGGCCCCAGGGAGGGGAAGAGCACATTTGGGGAACAGAACAGAAAGGCTGGAGCTTGGGGTGAGGGTGAGAGTGAGGAGAGGTGTGCAGCACCAGACGCCCGGGACCGCGTGGGTGGAGGGGCTCCTTCTCGCGGTGAATGATACGCTGCTGAAGGATTTTAAACGGGGCAGAGATGCAGCCCGGCTCACCTGTAAACGTCGTACTCTGCCGCAGGCCCGAGTATGGCATCCCTCACCCAGAACATCCACCTGCGACTCAGGGAGAAAGCAGTCTGAGCTGTAGGTTCCCGCCGAAGTCCCTGCTGGCCTGTTCAGTAGCATTTGTCCAGGGACATCTTTGAGGTGCACTTTAGAGTCCTCCCGAGCCCAGCATCTCACAGTGACCACCCAGCCTGTGATAGCATGGGGTGGTTGGGGACCGGCACAGGACAAGGACAAACTGTTATCGCCAGCTGCCCAGCGCCACCCCCATTCATTCTGACCTGGGCTGCCTTGCCTGGGGATGGTGCCTGCTCCTTCTTGGGGTCTTGGACAGGTGCTTTGCCTACCCCAGCTTCTCCCTCCCTCCTTTCCCCACTGGGTGGTATTTAGCACCGCTTTTCGAGCTTCCCCGACTGTCCTTGTCAGTGGAGTGACCAAGGGTGTCTGCATTCCCATGTTCCTTTCCTGCTTCCCATGGCAGTCAGCGGGTCACATAAGCAGGTGGCACTGCTTGGCTTCCTCTTAATGAAACCCCGACAATCCCGCTCTGGGCAGCAGCTCATTAACCTGGTGGCCCAAGAGCGACTCTGCTCCCCAGCTCCTTGATTTCCACATTCAAGGTTTTTTTGAAAGCCCAGGTCCTGCTTCTCAATCATGTTCAATATTAAGTTACTTGCAGAATGGAGTTATTATCTTTAATGTTTAATAACTGTGCCACAAAGATAATATAATAAAAATCTGAGAAATGTAATTTAGAGAGGCTTTTGAGTCAAGCCTTATGTGAGCATGTGTTTTTAATCTTTCATAATCCAATCCCCAAGGCTAAGAGAAACCTTGTTTTCTCTCTGTCGTCTGCTTGGTTTGTCTCTTTATTTTGTGGGTGTCTTTGCCCGTCCAGGTACCGACTGATTTGTCTTGGTGGTGTCCGAGTGTGGGCGCTCAGACTGACAGGTCCCGAGCCTGGGTCGTGTTGCAGGAGTGGGGGGCTTATGGCAGCGGTGGGGGGCTGGGGGTTGGAGCCTTTCCCGGTGTGCCTTTGATCTGATGTGCAGAGCAAGTGACCTGCATGACTTTGCTCTTGACATCAATGAACAAAGTGCCCAGATCTGATTCCCCAGCCCTGTTAGCTTCGCTGTCTTTCCAGATAGGAGTCAGCCCGAGAGCAGATGGCTCTTAGTAAGAGAAGAGATTTTGGGGATAAAAGCTTGGCAATAGAAAAGGACAGTTTTTTCTTTTTATTTTTCTGTTTAGGAACTTGCATAAAATTGAATTTAGTCATTCTGATTTGTCTTCTTGGAAGCAGCAGCAAGATGAATAAATCTCTGAATCTGCAAGTTCAAACTCTGATTTCCCGTAGGCAGAGTCCCCTTGAGAAATAAGGCAGTTAGGCTGAGTTGTGTTCTTGCTGTCAGGAATAGAGACCATAATAGTGGCCCTGTTTTGTGTCCTGAGGGGCCGTGGACAGGAAGTCTGTGGCAAGGTTCATAAAACACTTAGAGGTTTTTCAGAGAAAGGAGCCATAGAAATGGAAGGCGGTCCAGTGTGTTAGAAACCTCCCACAGAGTCTCCAGGCTCCCATTTCACTCCAGGTCAGAAAGGGAGAGAGGATCAGTTCCAAGCCTCCCCTCCCTCCCTTCTCCTTTGCTGTCCTCCAGCAAAGAACCAAAGCACCGGTCTCTAGATGAGGACCCTTTCAACCTGTGACCCACATCGTCCCGTCTTGTACCTTGGAAGGAATGGGGTATTTTACAATGACTCAAAATTTTAGTGACTCTTTTCCTTTTTCTAAATTCTTTATAAGCAGATTTGTCATTTTAAGGAGTCAGAGTTCATAAGACTACCTGTTAACAGGCCACCGCCAAATCACATACATTGCAGATATTTGCTGTCTCATCTATGTGACTGAATTTCTCTTTCCGGTCCACTTTATGGGGAATAGGGAGAGGAGAAATGTTGGAGGTGGAGATGAGGAAAAGGTTGAGACCAGTTCTTGAAGGAAATGTTCTTAATTAAGGAGGGCAGGTGTGGGTTCCATGGAGAATGCAGGTTTTGATTGCTTTGATATTTTTGTAAGTATATCCTTGTCTCCTTCAACTCGTGGGGAAAGACTGTAAGAGTTAGAGCCAAACTCACCAAGCAAACCATAAATAATCTGGCACACACACATTAAAAACTTTGATTTGGAATGGAAAGAAATGATCTCTTTTTAAATATTGGATATATCATCATGCATTCTAGGGAAATGTTTATACACACCATTGGTTTAACATTTTAACTGAATTAATTAGACACTTCAGTTCAATAAATGGTCAATTCAGCCAGCTTCTTAATTGATTTTTTAAAAAATGAAACCAGTCAACTGCATGAATCAGCTGTCCATTTGTGTCATATAGACATGGACCTAGAGTCATTACTGTGGGTTAAACTGACCTGTGATAAATGGCTGTGGTTCTGCTGGAGGAAGAAATGGAAAACTCTACCCATGGGCCCCTCTCTCCTGGAATGAAATCATAACCTCCTTCTCGCAAGGTCTCATGTGATTTCCCATTAAGTGATATTTCAATCGGTACTGAAAAGCACATCAAAAGATGTTGACACATTTGGACCCATGGCAGACCATGTAGGAGGAAGAGAGTGAACTCTAGACAATTTGGACACTAGAGGTGATTCTCTTTAGTGTTTTTATGAGTCCTTTTTTTTTGTTTTGTTTTGTTTTTGGTGCCAGGGATCAAACTCAGGGCCTTGTACTTGCTAGGCAGTCACTCTAACCACTGAGCTAAATCCCCAGTATGTTAAGTTCTTTTTCAAAATACTACTTTTTAAAAATCATGAACTGATTGAAAGAAATACCTCCTTTAAGTATACTTAGAAAAATTCCATCATCCGGTGTTATTTGAAGTGCATTTACTCAAGAAACGTGTTTTCAGACTTCACCCTGAGAGAGCCTTGCGTGGGTTTGTGCGATGGCTGTGGGGTGTAAGGAGGTTGAATAAGTGTGGAGCTTTGGGGAGTTTGGGTTTGCCAAGGACAGCCACGGTTCAGACTTGAACTCACACAGAGATGTCTCTGCCTCGCTGTCGTTCATCTTTGTCCCCTTGTATCTAGCATGATGTCGACCCCACAATAGCATTCAGTAAGTCTTCAGAGTGTGGTGGTTCGCCTACCTCAGACACTTGGGTTCATTCATGGCATTGGCCTCTATTTGCTACTACAAACTGTGTCTTTGGGGAAAGGAGCCACAGGGTCCTGGAACTCTGGATATGTCATCCCTCTGTCTGCTCCACTAGGGTTTGAACCCCGTGTGTGCCAGGTAAGTACTCTTCTGCTGAGCTACGCACCTAGACCCTTGTATTTTGTTGGCGGGACAGGTTCTCTCTAAATTGCCCCAGCTGGTCTTGAACTTGTAATCCTTCTGCCTCAGCTTTCCATGTAGCTGGGATTACAGGGGTGAGGCTGACTTCTTTCTTTATCAAACATTTTCCGAGTGGCCCATGTTGGTTGATGGAAACAATGTCAAATGAGGATGTAGCTCCTGTTCCTCCTGAGCGCAAAGCCTAGTATCTGGGAGATGGGACGGGATGGTGGCAGATTTTCTGTGTGCATATGAGTCTGGGAGACTGAGTAAGGCCTAATGCAGCCTTGGGTAGGCAGGTTTTACCTTCAGCCACTGTACGGTCATACTGTAAAAAGTTAGTTTCCAAATCCATGGATGGAAGAACGGGTAAACAACATGTGATAGACACACACAGCGGAGCACTATTCAGGATCAGAAGGGAATGTAATTCTGACCCATGCTACAGTGTGGTGAACCTCAAGGAAAGACACTTGGTAGATGAAATAAGCCGGATGCAAAAGGACAGACGTTGTTGAGTCCACTCAGATGATAGGCAAACGCGCAGAGATAGAAAGTAGAATAGAGGTTATCAGAGGCTGGGAAGAAAGGGAATGGTGGTGAGTGTCTAATGGGCACAGAGTTTCAGTTTGGGAAGATAAAAACCTTCTGATATGGATGGCAGTGATGGTTGCACAACATTATGGTTATATTTATGCCACTGAATTGTGCACTTAAGATGGTTAAATCAGAAAATTTCTTATTATGTGTACTTTATCACACACTCTTTAATTTCTGGGGTCAGCCGTGTGTGTAAACTCTTTTAAGGCAAGAGGAAGATGGGCTTGGACATCAGCAAACCATCTTTGCAGGCGCAAGAGGCCTCCCATATCGCTGGCTGGCGTTCGGCATCCAGGGATGCTGCCCGCCGCCCTCCCCTCATCTGCGAGCTGCTTCACCAGCGCCGAGCACACTTCTGGCAGGGGCGCAAACACTGGGCCGGGATCTGGTAACCCCTTCACGATTGGTTTGGCGATGAGAAGAGTTGTTCTCAGAGAAATGAGAACATGTGTATTGGAAGGCTGCCTTTGCTTAATGTCCCACACCATCCAGGAGGCCAGATGGCATTTTATGTGGTTTTCACAACTGCGATTTTGGATTGATTACTAAACCTGTTTGTGTTTCTGCCTGGCTCCCTGCCTCCTGCCTGCCTCCCAGCTGAACCCTCATCCCCAGAGCGTGGGTTGAACGGCCACATTGTCGTCCTTCTTTTCCTTATTATTATTGTCACCACGCCAGCCTCCGCTACCTTCAGACCTACTCGCCTGCCCAGAGTCTAGCACAGAAAATAAAACCTTTTTCCAGCAGGGCTGAGCCAATGAATAGTTTTCACTTCATATTTGTATTCAACTCTGGAGTTTTTTTTTTGCAAGTTTGGATCACCTGCCTCATGGGTTCCAAGAGGGCAAGTTCTGGTCCCCGCTTTTCCTCATCCAGCTGACCTTCTGTCATCGGACGGTGTTTTCCTAGGCAGAGGGAAATTAATTTTATACAGAAGAAAACATTATTAGGAATGTTGTAATAAAAATTAATATTTATGAACACTTTAGAATTTTCAAAATACTTTCTGTATAAATGATCTCTTTCAGTCTTACAGCAGTCCCGAGAAGGTGTTGAGCAGGTAGCCCGTGACATGTGAGGAAACCAAGGCACAGAGAAGTCTGGTGGTGTGCCCAGGGTGGTCCAGAAACCCTGGGCATAGTACAGAGCTAGATCTGGGCGTTGTATCTTCTGGGTCCACATCCAGAATTCATTTCGCCATTCTGCTGTACCGAGTGGGAAATTTGATTTAGTGTGAATTATTGCAACACTCGGCCATTTTCAGCAACCTCACAGGCTACTGTCCTTTCTTAAATGGGCCACAGTGACCATTTGAACTTTGGAAAAGTCCTCTTTACTGTGTGTGTGTTAGTAACTCTTGTGATCAGAGTCTGCACTCGATCCATTTTAATGAGCTGGTAAAGTGAGGCAGAGATGGGAGGAGGGCCGGGGTTGGAGGATGGCTTCTCAGGAACCTGCTCTGGCCTCTTGGGCTGGGTCCCTCTGACTCTGGGAGGAAACCGAAGGCCACCAGATGTTCCAAAATGCACTTCTTTGGAGGCTTCTGGAGACTTTGAGTTGTGTCCATGAAAACACAGTGCCTTGCTCCCCCAGCTGAAATTGTAGTGTGGCTCAAGAAGCAAGCGCGTCTCACTCATTTTTCAATTTCTACTACTTTACCAAAGTCCTTTGACATAACAGGAACTCAGTAACTATTTGTTGAGTGGAGCCTCTGAAGATAACAGTTTCTTCTTGTGGGGAATACAATATACTGATTTGCTTAATGCAACTGTGTGTGTGTGTGTGCGTGTGCGTGTGCGTGTGCGAGAGATACTGGGGATTCAATCCAGACCTTCACACTGAGCTACATCACCAGTCCTTTTCGAAATTTTTAAATTTTGAAACTAAGTTGCCCAGCTTGAGGCTGGGCTGGAACTTGTGATCCTCCCACCTCAGCCTCCTACAATGCTGAGATTACAGGCGTGCACCACTGCACCTAGCTTGCAAATTCATTTTGTTAAGTTTTCAGACATAACTCAGCGTTTCTAACCCCTACTTTTTAGAAAGACCTTTCCTGTCTTTTGTTCCTCTTAAAACACAACCGTCATCCTTCCATTGGTAGAGACACAATGAATTGAAATCTCGCTGAAATGCCAACGAACAGCCCTGGCTCCGATGTGGGCCCTGGGTGGTTCCTGGGCTGTCCCCTTCCCCCTCCTGCCATGTGCAGGGGCCGAGGCTGGGCTCCTGGCTCCACTGCTCTGGGTTATTACAGCCATATATCTTGGAACTGAGCTTGAGCAGGGATCATCCTGTTTCCTGCTGCAATTGATTTTCTGTCCAACTTTCATTTCCTATTGTGTGTTCCTGTGGGGTCAGAGCAGCTTTGTCAGACAAAAGCAGGGCTTTCTCCTTTGGAGATAGTCCTGGATTCTCTTCCACTGTGTTTATGGAACAGGACAGCCAGGCAGTGCAGAAAGTGGCTCTCTGGCCAGACTCTGGCTGCGCAGCCTGGTTGTGCCGAGGTGGACCCAGTGGAGTTATTGGACTTGGGCTGGACTCCAGGTTGCTCTGCCTCTCAACTTGTAGTCACTTTCTCACGTGTCGGCTGGGCTCTGTTTGCTGAGGACTACATGAGTGAGCTCTTCAGAGGACGGGAAATGTTACACTGCTCTTGTCATTTCTGATGTTTGCTGTGAAGTGACTTTGGGTTGAAGCTGAACCACAGAGCTGAATTGGATCTCAAAGCAATCCCTGGTCAAACGCTCCACCTCCCAGTGGGTGATTATTTGGCAATGTACAATGTTTCCATTGTCCTCTTCCAGGGCTTTAGGATATCCAACCAAGTAGAATGGCAGTGTCAGTAAACTCTACCATTTTATTAAGTTTATCACAGATGAAGAACTCCTGAAGTGTTTTTGTGACTTACATGATTACATGTTCAGGCAACCATTTTGCACTGTATTTCTGGGATTTATGCCTAGTTTATGGTGTCAGTTCATTTGCTACTTCACAGTCAGGGCCCTATTTGCTGAAAGCTAATCATAACAACAAGATTGTGTCTGTCAACATGTCATTGTCCGTAGCAGTCAGAAAATAAAGGGTGCCAGCTCTTTTGTCCTAAGGAATCTCTTATTGGGACAGAATGCTGGGAATTGACCATCCAGTTTAATCACAAATTAGATATTGTGTTGTTTGGATATACCATTGAGGGAAGATGATTTCAAAAATTCAGTAGTGAGGAAGGTAATTGCTTGTTTATTCCTCCTTTCTCCTCTTTCTGTCTTTATATGGGTTCATGCAAGCAGTAAAAACCATTGAGGGTTTTCCCCAATGTATTGGGGAATTTGGTTATTTCTTCTGAAACATGGGGAAGTATGTGGCAGTAGACGGGGAATGGTCATTGATAGTGTGATTCAAAAAGTAGAACAAACCAGCAGATCTGCACTCTAGTCTCATTTCTGCTTCTAATATGTTCAGTGACCTTGAGCAAGTTTCTTTACTGTGCTGAACCTGAATTCGCTTATCTATAAAAAGAAACTGTCAGAATGGATGTTTTGAAGATCCCTTCCAGCCCTGACATTGAACTCAGTACATCAATTTACAGGATTTATTTACAGAGTCTTAGCAGAATTAATTTGGATTTGTTAATTGTTTGCATCTGGCTAATTCTTGCTTATACACCGAAGAATATGTGTTATGCTTTGGAATTTAAATTCCCAGATGCAGAATCCTTGGTCACTGGCCTGTGGTCTTGTTGGGAGATATGGGACCTTCAAGGGTTGGGGTCTGGTGGGAGGAGGTTAGGTTATTGGGGGCGCCCATGAGGAGATATTGGGACCCAAGTATCTTTCATTTCTCTCCTTTTTCTGGGTGCCATGAGATGAACAGACCCTTCCCCTACATGCTTCCATCATGATGCTTTGCCAGGAGCTCCAGCAACAGGCCAAGCAACCATCTACTTAAACCTCTGAAACTCTGAGCCACAATACATCCTTCCTCTTAAGGTGATTTTTCTCAGGTATTTTGTCACAGTGACAGAAAACTAATGGATACAGTATCTAATAGTCATGGTTTCTTATGTTAACTAAGGGCGGTGTGAAGAAATGTGGAATTCCCCTCAAATCAAAACTAGAGCAAACTCCTCTTTTAGAGCCAGCACTGATAAAATATATACATAAGGTCACCACAGCCATACTGGACCCTTCTGTTCCCTTCAGCAAGCCCCAAGGCCTGCAGAATTATCACTTACTCTTGAACCAGCAGTGACATTCTGCCTGGCTGTGCAACCCCCCAGGAAGAGGGGACAAGGTGTGAGATTGAAGACTCCACCCCAACAGCGTGATGCTTTTCAAGTTAATGGCTCTGTTAACTCTACAGTCTTCCATCTTCAAGTGAGGGTCCCAGGGAAGCTAGACAGGGGCAGTCACCTCACAGAGAGGAGTGCTAAGCAGCCATCCCCCTTCCAGGAGGACAAACAGGCCAGGTACTTGGGGCACATTTTTCAGTGTCGTTTGCAGTAGGGAAAAGCACTAATCACAAATAAGTCTGATGGGATTTCTGTTTCATTCTTTCATGAGAACAGATAGCTAAGTTTTGGTATATGAGGTGTGATAAAAATATGATAAATGTGTAAATTTAGAAATCCTTGCCGTAAAAGACGTGTTGCCATTAATCCCCCTCAAAATACTCCCTCACTTCAGACACACTCATCCTGTCATTCTTGCTGCTTTCTAGAAGTCCTCTTTCACGAGTGTCTTTGTTTGCACTATCAGGGCTGCCTCAATGTCCTGAACTGATTCAAAACATTTATTTTTATGGTCACTTTGGGGAAGAGCCAAAAGTTGTACGGTGCCAGAACAGGTGAATAAGGTAGATGAAAACATATGATAGTGAGTTTTTTGTTTTTTTGTTTTTTTGAGACAGGGTCTGGCTATGTATTCCAGACTGGCCTTGCACTCACTGTGTAACCCAAGCTGGCCCTGGACTCACAACGATCCTCCTGCCTCAGCTTCCCGAGTGCTGGGATTATAGGCGAGCACAACCAGCTCAGCTCACGGGATATTGTATTTATTTATGAGCCTACCTTTCTATTTGGCACCCAGTAGCAGCATTCATGGTATCTTTGTTCTTCAAAAAGACACTTGTGAAAGATTTGCAGAGCTGCTTCAGAAAATGAGAAGGACAATGAGATGAATGTTCCTAAAGCGAGGGGGGTACTGTGAGGGGATTAATGGCAATGTGTCTTTTACTGTAGTACATTTTTAAAATTTAAACATTCACTGTATACTTTGACCACACCTCATATGCCCTCTGGAGATGGTTCCAAACACGGAGGCCTGTAAATACGCAGGTTTACCCCTTTCCTTTCTGATCCAATAGCTAAATAAGACCAGGGAAAGCCTTAATAGTTGAAAGCAAAAGTTCCTGTGAATTCCTTTTAATTCGAGGACTAGGAAGATGTTATTATTTAGGAAGATATGTCTGATCAATGATACAAAATAAAATCGGTGCCAATTTAGATGCAACTCTTGGGTGCTCAGAAACATTTGCCTTTACACTCTCTGAGGAAGAAATATCCTTTCTTGTGCTTGGTTCTGGATATCCTTTTCCTCCTGGTTCCTCCTGGGAATTTGCTTTGTGCTGTTCCTCATTAGTTCATGGACAAGCCTAAGTCTAAATAAAAGTCAGTGCTCCCAATCCTGCAAGCTTGTCTCTATTGTCCTAACTCTCCGTCCCCTGCCAAGCTTTTTGAAAGCAAAACTGCCGCTTGCTATAGTCACTGCCTCATGGCCATCCACTCCTACGTCTTTTTATTGGGAATTCCTTACATGATCCTGAAACTGCTCTCTGTGGCCAACAATTTCCTGGCTACTAAACTAACCACTAGTTCCTAAGTTACTTTGTGAGCCCCCGTCATTTTTAAAATAGCATCTGATGCTACTGACTCTGTTTTCATTCTGGAAATTTTTTCCTTCTTTGTCTTTCTTTCATAGGGTTATAATGAGCCTCAGATCAAGTGGTGTACATGAAGGACTAGGAAATTGCCACATGGAATTACTCAATGAATATTAACTGCTGTTGTTATTATTCTGGGGCATGGTGCTGTCTGATATTGATGCTACCAGCCTCTTTATTTCCTGTTGGTTTCGTTTATTCTTTCTGTTCCTTAAACACAGGGATTTCCCTGTGCTTCTCTCCATAGCTGTCTTCTCTCATAAGATGTGTCCAGAACAGATTTACTATTAAATTGGTGAAGTTTGAGCTTCGGGGCCTCTTGCTTAAACAGGCCACTCCCAAGGAGTGTAGGACACTTGCATTGTGTTCGCATGGCCGGTGTGTTCCTCCAAGCTTTAAAGGTGAGCACCCCCCAACCTCGACCTCCCTCACAAGACCATGCTGCAGGTGGTGTGTGCACAGCTGTGGGCATTTCTGGCATCCTGGGAAGTGGAAGTGCTGGGATACATTCATTTTCCTTTCCTGGGTTGTATGTATGTGGTTCTCAATTTCTTCTCTGTGTGGTTGCATTATTGCAGGGGTCCCAGGACAGAAATGGCTCTCTTGTGCCCCTTGTGCCCAGGCCCAGAGGTTGTGACACAGTGGGAACGTGTCAGGTGATGGCCCTCAAGAGAAACTGGGGCAGAGTGGAAGAGAAAGGAACACAGTGCACAGTTAGATGTGAAAGCTTTTTAAAACTAACACTTCAAAAAGTCATTACCATGCTAAAAAGGGACTGAATTACATTTCTATTTTCAAAAAAGCTAGTACTACACATTTATTGCCATATGATGGAAAAATTAAAAGTCTACTGACAAAATATGTAGGAGAATCAAATGCACAAAGGGCAAAAGAAGAAAACAGACTGAGGAGGCTGGAGGGAAGGAAGGAGAAAGGCTGATCAGACAGTAGTGAGTTAGGGTTAAACAGGCCAGGAAGGGCTGGTGTGAGTATAGTTACTGGGCCAGGTCATTGCATGGCTGGCTGGGTATACATAACAGTAAGGGACTGTGCATTCCAGAAAGCTAGAAGAAAGGATTTTTGAGTATTTTCACCAAAAAGAAATATTAAATGTTTGAAGAAATAAATGTTTACCATGATGTAAACATTGTGCGGTGTATACATGTATCAGCAATCACGTGGTACTCCATTAATATGTACAATTTTTTGAGGGGGGCACTGGGGATCAAACTCAGGGCCTTGTGCTTGCTAGGCAAGTGCTCTACCGCTTGAGTTAGATCCCCAACCCCAATATGTATGATTTTTATGTATCAGCTAAAATAATTACAAAATAAATAAGAGGTAAATTGGACTATGTCAAGATTGAGAGCTCTTTCACTGCAAATGACATCATCAAGAAAATGAAAAAACAGCCCACAGAATGGATTTTTTTGCAAATAATATCTGATAAGGAAACTGCACCCCAGATTATATAAAGATCTCTTACAACTCAATAATGAAAGACAGCTCAATTAAAAAATGAGTAAAAGATTTGAATAGTAATTTTTCCAAAGAAATCTATAAATGGCCAAAAAATACATGAAAAGATAGTCAATATCATTAGCTATCAGCAAAATGCAAATGAAAACTACAGAGAGATACCAGTCTTACCCCTGGATGACTAGAATAAAAAAGACAGACAAGATGAAGTGTCAGTGAAGTGAGGATGTAGAGAAAGTGAATCCTTACACACTGCTGGAGGGAACGTAAAGTGGTGTGGCTGCTGTGGAAAATAGTGTGGCGCTTAGTCAAAAAGTTAAATACAGAGTTATAGGACCCAGCTATTCTATACCTTGGTATGTAACAAGTGAAATGAAAAAAATGTATCCAAACAAAAGCTTGCACCTGAATTTTTATAGCAGCACTACTTACAATACCTCCGAGTGGAAACAACCCAAAAGTCTATCAACTGCTGAGTGGATTAAACAAAATGTGGTATTATTCAAATAGTCCATTATTTGGCAATAGTAAGGAATGAAGTATGCTTTTTTTTTATAAAGCATTATGGTAAGTGAAAGAGGCCAGACATGAAAGACCACTTATTATATGATCCCATTTATATGAAATGTCCAGAATAGAAAATTCTATAGAGATAGTAAGTAGATTAAGTGGTTGTCAGAGGCCTAGGTAAGAAGTGACAGCTAATAGGTATGGAGTTCCTTGTAGAGGAAAATGAAAATGTTCTAAAGTTGATGATGGTTGCACAATTCTGTGAATATACTAAAAAGCGTGGAATCACACACTTTAAGTGGATGTGCAGCATATGAATTATATTTCCATAAACTTTTAAAAATGTGGAAAAATATTATAGATATGTGTGCTCTAAAATCTATCCATTGTCTTCTCAATAAAGACTAAATCCCCCAGTTTCACTTTCCAGGCCTTTTGTTTATACGAAAACTTCTTTTCTGCTTCATTTATACATTTGTAAACCTTACTGTTGTTCGGACGGCTTCATAGTGTGTCCAGTTGTCGATGTCTCCTTCTGCCGGATCAGTTTTCCTTCTTCCCTCTTTCAGCCCCTGGCACGGTCTGTCTTGTGTTGTGTTTATTTCAGCGTTTGTTGTATTGTCTACTTGGGATGGAGAGCTCGTTCGTGTTAGATCTCTCCTAGTGCCTGGCCCCTAATCTCACTTGACTGCTACGTGCTAAGTTTCTGTTGTGTGACAGAGTGAACGGGCTGCAGAATTATTAGAAACGATCTCAGATATGACGCTGTCTTCACCTACCTCTTTCACAAGTGTCGTTGCTGAACAATGTGGAGCAGATGTGTAAAGATGTTTTTTGAAATTCTGAAATCCCGCGCAGGGTATCATTATCTGTAACCCTGGTAACTATTCGAATTAGTGTCAGTTGACTTTTGGTGAAACTCTTCAGATTCCTTATCGTCTGCCTTTGTTTGTCAGATGAGGTAATGTACTTTTTCTGGGTACAGTTGTCTGTGAGAGGTTGGCAGCGATTCCTGGTTGTAAACAAAACTGTCTCATGTGTGGGACCATGACGAAGAGGGAACAGGATGCCAGAAGCTCTGTGAAAACACTCACACCCCTTTCAGCCAGGAGGAACTGTGAGCGGGTAAGTAAATGCGTGTCCTGCCCTGTTCCTCAGCTCCTTTGGGAACGAATGGGTCCAAAGATTCCTTCTCCCGAGTGAAGAGTCTCTAACATCCATTCAGAGTTCAGTGTAAAGCTCATTTCCCCTAGAGAAATCTGCGTTTTAAATCAGAATTCTATAGGTAAATATATTTGTCAGACTAAAATATTTCAAATACACAGAAGCGTTGAAGACAGTTTTTCCGAAGTCCCAACCTAAATCCCATCTCCTTCCCCCTTCCTCAGAAGTAACTAGCATCTTCTTCCGGGGAACTTTTTTTTTTTTTTTTTTGGTGCTGGGAATCGAACTCAGGGCCTTGTGCTTCCAAAGCAAGCACTCTAACCACTGAGCTAAATCCCCAGCCCCTCTTCCGGGGAACTTTAACTGGTTAATCTTTCAGTCCAATTTTGATGTCAGTTGTTAACTCTTGAGACCATTTTCTACTTCAAACCATCCGTCTGACCAGTTTCTATTATTCAGAGTTCACCTTCAAGCTTGTGAAATGGGAATCCCTCCCACACCCATTTAAATTAGCCCCCGGATAAGGCAAGGAGTATAGATTTAAGAACAGTTCCAGAGAAAGGTTCCCGGAATTCTGGGGAAGATGGGGAGGCGGCTATGTGAGCTTGCGTGGAAATATAAGGTGACACCTAGGACATTTTTGACTTGGCAGGTGTCTTAGTCACTTTCTCCTTTCTGAGACACAGTGCCCAGCGCCTGCAGCTTGACCGAGGAGAGGTCCATTTTGGCTCACAATTTGAGAAGTTTCCATCCTTGCAGGCTCTGAGGCAGGATGGCACTGTGGAAGGGCCTGGGCAGACAAAAGCTGCTCCCGTCTTGGTAGTCATGAGGCAGGGAGAGAAGGGAGGAGCTGAAGAGGGAGATACACTCTTCCGGGTCATGTGCCTTGTGACCCGCCTCTTCAGATAGGCCTCACCTCCTGATGGCAAGTCAGCTGTAGCACCCCATAATCCAGTCACTTTCCACAAGACCCACCTCTGAGCACATGAGGCTTTTGTAGAGGGCAGGATAGTCTAGATCCAAACCATAACAGGAAGTGTGCTGCAGTTTGACTATCAAACTGTATCCACTTCAGTAACAGTTTTAGGGAAGTAGCAAGGTGCGTGGTAGTAGAGAGAAAAAGATGAAGTAACCTAGGTGCGTGAATCTGGACTTTCCCCCAAAGGCCCCGGTGTTAAAGACTTATTCCCAAGATTGGTGCTCCTGGGAGGTGGTGGGACATTTAAGAGGTGGGGCCTACTGGTTTTAGGTCTTAGGTTACTGGGGGGTGTGCCCTCAAAGGGGATTATGGGATATCCCTTTCTTCCTTTCTCTTTTGTGGTTTCCAGCCACTATGAGGTGCTCAGCATGCGCTACTGTATGTTCCCACCATGATGGGAGGCCTCACCACAGGTCCAAAAGTAATAAGGCCAACTGACCATGGACTAAAACCTACAAAACTGTGAGCCCAGAAAAAAGTCTTTCCTCTTTTTAAGTGTTTTGTTACAGTAGTGAGAAGCTGACTACCATAGTGGGTATATGTACTCAAAAGTCTCTTTTACATATATACCTGCCTCATGGAAAAATATGCTTGAGAAATCTTTTAAAAATACATGAATGGAACAAGGAAGAAAGAAGAGGTGAGAAAACGAAAGTTGAGGGAGGATGAGGCTTGGAATAACAGCTTCTGTGTTAAGATCAGCATATGGAATCTGTGCCATTAGGCAGGAAGCAGGAAGTAAAGGGACCCGTGCAGTTTAAGGCCCTTAACGTAGAAGTAAATCTGCTGACCAGGGAAGAAAGGACTGTTTCTCAG
Organism: Hystrix cristata; assembly: GCA_004026905.1. Classification (NCBI taxonomy): domain Eukaryota; kingdom Metazoa; phylum Chordata; class Mammalia; order Rodentia; family Hystricidae; genus Hystrix; species Hystrix cristata. The sequence continues at coordinate 29,012 of PVJO010007105.1, read as the reverse complement.
GTAGCTGCTTGCAAGCCCTTTCCTGAAGGTCTTGGTCCTCACCCTCGATGGACGATGGAGACATTCTGGGAAATGTGCGTGATGCTGTGGAGTGGGGTGTGTGTGTGTGTGTGTGTGTGTGTGTGTGTGTGCATGTGGGTGTGTGCGCTCAGGGAGCACAGATAAGGCACAGGACGGGTATTGCTGGGCAGTGGGAATGCCTGGAACAGCGAGGGTTATTAGTGCGGATAATGCTACTGATGATATCATGATGGTCTCCTTTACGTGTCACCTTGACTGAGCCACGGGCCATCCAGATTTTTGGTCAGACATTGCACCAGATGTGCCCTTGAGCACACTGTCCTCACTAATGTGAGTGTGCCTGATTCAATCAGCTGAAGACCTGAGTAGAACAAAAGGCTGATTTCCTCATAAGAGGGAGCTCTTTTGCTTGACAGCTTGGTCTGAGACATTAATTTTTTCTACTTTCAGACTCAAAATTTAGCTCTCTCTGGGTCTCAAGGTTATTGGGCTTTGGACTGGGAACTGTACCACCAGCTGTCCTGGTTCTCAAACCTTCCAACTTAGACTGAAACTCTACCTTTGGCTTTCTTGGGTCTCCAGCTTGCCAGCTTCTTGGGACTTGGCAGCCTCCATACCCACGTGAGCCTATTCCATATAATCTCTTTCTGTCTATAAATGTACATCCTATAGATTTGTTTCTCTGGAGAGCTCTGATACAAGCATTCTGTATGCAAAGAGATAGCATGGGTTGTAGGTACTAGTTATAAAATTATTATGTGTTTCAAGAGATATAAATCTGGGCTCACAGGCTTTCTAACAGATGCTGTTGAATGACCAGAAGATTTTTATACTCACTTACCACTAACCTTAAGTATTCTTATAATAAATAACAATACTGCTGGCAATATTCATGGTGTAAATCTAAGCATTTTCTATATATTAGCTCACTTAAGCCTCATTAACAATATTCTGAGGGAGTCGAGGCACCCAGAGGTTAAGGATCTTGTTCAAGGTCATGTAGCTAGGAAATGATTAATATTTTCAAGGCTGTAATCTGAGTAAAGTGAATCTTTCATTTACTTGTATGATGAAAATAGGGGAGGAATCCCTTATGGAAGAGAATCAGATGTTGCCTTTTTGTGCACTCAGGTCCTCTCTCTGGGGAAGAGGAGCAGCAGGCCTGTGTGCAGTGCAGGCTGCTTGTGTGGCTGTGAGGTAGCGGCCAGCCCAGGGCGATGGTGCTGGGAAGGAAGGAGGATGTCTGTGGGAGCAGCGGAGATGCCGGGCACAGTGAGAAGCTGCGCTGTGTGGCAAGGTGGCCTCCAAAGCAGCTGCAAATGAACCCTCATTTCACTAGTTTCCAAGCAGTCTCCTGCTATCGTGCGTGCCTTGCGAGTAGCAGAGCAGGGGCTGAAGCTTCAGTTGTTTGACGCTCGGCTCTGCACTTTCACCACCACACCTTCCTCTCTCACCAAAAGTTTCTGTTGTGAGTCTTTCTGAACACCAGCATGCATCAGAAGGAGGCAAGAAATGGGGCCACAAGAGACATGGAGGTTCTTAGAAAGCAGAAGTGGGCAAGAGAAGCTAGACTGGCTTTACTTTCTCGGCGCCCAACTTTCCCACTCCCCTTGGTTCACATCTCAGCTCAGCAGGAGGCTTGTGGCCCCCAGAGCTGTGACCAGGAACTCCACCTCACGGGCGGGTGACTCTCATGGCCATGAAGGTGTAGGTGTGTGCCTAACAAAGCCACCTCTGATGCTTAGACTGGTCACCCTTATGTCATCATTTCTACCTGGTAAACATTTTTCAGGCTGTTCTTTGGGGAGTTAGCCCTGCCTGCTATATTTGGAGCAGCCAAGATGGATTAGGGTGAAGTTACAGGTATATTGGATTGAAGAATTCCTGGCGAGGTGACAGTGTAGTCACCTGATAAGGAGCCCAGCTGTGTCCACCGCACAGCCAGGTCTACCAACAGTGTGGAGGTGGCTTCTGGGAGCAGTGGGTGCTGGAGTGGCAGGATCTTGATGAACCACTTCCAGGCCTGTTGCTCCTGCCACCTCCCTTCCCGCCAGGTAAACCCTCCTTAGACACCAGCATCTGATTAAAGCTACATGATGGAACTTGTACCAAGGATGCAGCTGATGGCCCGTGTCAGCTTGTTGGAGCTAAAAAATATATTTTAATTTGTTTAGCTCTCTGGGGAAATTATCTGAGCCTGCGTGTGCTAATCAACTTTCACACGAGCTTTCAAAGAACCTGAAATGATTCAAGGAACAAAATGAGATTTTTAATCTGCATAAATACAGAAATCTTTTGCCCTTTTTTCGAGAGGAGAAAGAGATTAAAAAATTCTAATTCATTCCTCCCCGCCTCCCCCAGGACGCCGTCATTAGCAGTCATAGGAAAATGATCATTCGGGTTGTACATTGCCTACCGCTGTTGCACACGGTTTCCCTTTTTAATGTGAACTTCATACCAACTCTTAAGGTCAGGAGTGGTGGCAAGTGTGGCCCGTGCCTTTCACTGAAGAAAGTGGGTCTTGGAGAGATGTGATTTGCCAAGTTCATGTGGCTGAGCAGTAGCGGCAACCGCCCTGGAACCCAGCTGTCAGGAAGAGGTTCAGTGTTCCTTGCACCCTCCTGTCTGCCTCACAGTAAGAATAATGCAAAAAATCATTCTGGTAGAATTTATAAGAGAACAGAGTTCAAGGTAAGATGAATTTGTGCTGCATCATTCGGGATGAGTCGAGTTAAACTATGGTAACACCACACTTACCGCCCTGATGCCAAGTCCCCCACGGGTCTAGTGATGCTTCGGGGAAATTGCCCTCCATGTCTCCAAGCTTCTTTGATCTGCTGTCCCATGTGTCACAGGAGTCTCCAGAATGTGCAGAGGAGGGAAAGAAGGAGTGCAGAATTGCATGCTGGCTTTTAAACTCTTCATCCCCCAAGCAACAAAAGTCCCAGCCTGTCCCAGCCCGTCCCAGCCCGTGTGCCAGGGGGTGTCAGGTGGCACTGCCCACCTGCACAGGCATTTGTGAAGTCTTGTGTTCTGTGTGTCCAGAGAGGAGAGGAAAACCAGGAATATTGGTAACCGTTAGCCAGACCACCACACCACCCACAGTCCAAAGGGTCTGCCATGGAGCAGGCCCCTCTTGGACTGAGGCCCATGTCACAGATCCTAAGGAAAGCATTCCTACCTCCAGAAATCGCTTTGGGAGGACATCTCAATATTCTTCAGACAGGTATAAACTGTGCAGCCTCTACTAAATGTCTATACAAGGTCCACAACTCAGGTCCTGGTTTACAGACATCATTTTCCTGATTGCACCTGTAATAATTCCCTTGGTCTGAGGAAACAATTAAAACTCCTTAAAAGGACTAAAGCTTTCCTGATTTGGCCCCTGACACCTCCCCGAGCTCATCTTCCATCCTTCTTCACACTGTGGTCCTAGTCTGTTGACTTCCTTTCCATTTTCCCGGGGGAGGGAGTTTGCTCATGCCCACTCAACCGCTCTCACATCCTGCTCTTCTCTCTGCCTTGGGGTGTTTTTCCCTCCACTCTCCTCCTCCAGGTTAATTTAGACTCTTATTTTTGCAGTGCAGGGGATCCAACCAGGGCCTTGCGTATGCTGGGTAAGTGCTGTACCTCTGAGCTCCATCTTCATCTCTTTATTCAGGTCTCGGATTGAACAGCATTTCTCGGACTGGGTTAAACTCCCTCCCGTGTACTCTGTCCCCCTTCCCGTGTCCTCTCCTGTGTTCTCTGTCAAGCCCTCTGTCTACCTTTATGACTTACGGGACCTTTGTCATGTAGGGGCCTTGGGGTCGAGGCGTGGCCCTGGGACTCTCCTTGCCTGTAAGAGCTCACAGGAGGCACGAGGCCTTGCTAGTGCCCAGAAGCACCTGCACATTTGTTAAGTGGACAGATGAGTGGGTGTGTGGATGAGTGAGGCCCAGGAAGTTCAGTGCTGCGTCAGGGGGAGGTGACCAGTCTCTTGTGTTTCTTCTCCTCTGGTGTCATAAGCTGGAGTCCAGATGACTATTTCTGAGCTGTGACCACCCGTCTCTTGCCAGTAGTGTCCGTGCCTGCCTGTGAGGGTCTCGCTTTATCATTTGCCTCGTGTCCCACTGTCCTTCCTTAAAAGTAGAAGAAATGTCTTCTATTTTAAAATTCAGTCATTTTCTATTTCTCCGGCATGATTTAAATCCACATGACAATATGTAATTAATGGTAGAATGCCATTAGGTACCTGAATTATTTGGCTGCAGTCTGAATTAGAATCATTTTGTGAGCGGTACAGAGTTCTGTGTGAGGGCAAAGATGTCTGGGGATGGACGGTGGTCAAGATCATACAACAATGTGCTGAACATGGTGAAACGAGTGAACTGTACACTTAAGATGGTTACAAGGCACGTTTTATGTCTGTTTTAGCACAATCGATTTGCATTGTAATATATGTAATTAATTCCACAAATGCAAACAGAACACTAATGGAAATCAGTATTCAGAATGTGGCTGTAGACAACACAGTACAGTGTCATCTAGTGGGACCCCAACCTGTCTCAGGTCACCAGGCTACTGCAGTTGTGCCACCAGGAAAAACTGCTGAGATTGAGTAGCATTTTGGTTTCTTGGCTCCTTATTGAGGAAAACTATCCCCCAAGTGAGATAATTTGGGCTCTATTGAAACATTTTCTTACATCTTTTCCCAAGATGAAAACTCCATTTAGTGACTTACAAATCTTTTCTGAATCATCATGAGCTTCTCTTATTATGTTTTTCTCTGATAGAATGTGCTTTAAAAAATAATTTCAAACTGTTTCCTATGCCTGCATTTATAAAGTAAAAATTCATCCCCCCATCCCACGGCTACCCCAACGCTTTAAAATATGTAGGCATAGATTGATTGGTTTAGACAGCCTGTTTCTTTACACTGATCTGATGTATGGGCTGCGCTTAGTACTTGAGTATGAATGCAGCTGTGATTTACAGGGAGGGGTTGACCCCCACTCCCATCACCTCCAGGAAACAAGGTGGCCTGCGTTTCCCTGCTGGGGTGCATTTCCTTTAAGAGTCTTGGCGCCCGGTTGCCGGGTGGTGATGTCCCTGTGCCTGGTGATGGATACCCTCACCACGAGTGCATATTGGATCCGTTACAGGGCGGTGATCTACAGCTCCAGCACTCCAGGGTTGATTTGGATTTTCTGTACTGCCTGACTCAAATTTTGCTGCCACATTGTTTTCTGCTTTATGGTTCAGCAAAAGAAAGATAAATCCGGAAAACCTGCTTCGAAATGGACATCCTGCATTCAGTTCTGTATTATTAGATTTTAAAAAGCCAGGCCTGGATTTTCCTATCAGTCTAAGAGAAGAGTTGAGTGAAGATCCCTGCCCACCATAGAAATTCTAACATTCTAGCTAACGAATAGCAAGGTCCCTTCCATTCTGCCTGTCTGACAGCCCTGAGGGCTCTTTGTCTGTGGGTTCTCCCCGGGCTGTTGCTTCCCCCAGGGTTGATTGATCTGTTTATTCTAAGCTTGAGGCCAGAGCTGGAAGGGAGGCCGTTTGTTTTGGGCACTGCTGAGAAAAACAGGCTAATCACCTAAATACCACCTTGGGGAATGAAGTAACTCTGAAAGAAACTGAATGGAGCCACCGCTTTTATTTGGATTGGGGAGCAAGATGGAGCTACTGCAGGCCTCTGGCTGCACAGCAGAAGGATTTGGTTTCTTGAACTGTCCAAGAGTGAGGCCTCTCTTCCCAGTTCCTCACTATGCAGGCTCCCCAGTCCCTGGTGCTGAAGATGGGGGCTTTTCGGGCATGGGGCCCTGGGCAGAGGTGACAGGCTCTGATGTGCCATGTGCTCCTTCCCTAGATGTTACCTCTCTTGCCAGCAATTTGAAGATTTTCAGACGAATAGAGTTAAAACAAGAAAACTTTGCTGAGGTACAGTGGCTACCAGGTTTCCTCTTTTTATTCTCAACAGCCCTGAAACACATGGGGCTTGCATTGGAAATTTCAGATTTTAAAGCAAGTTAGTGTTTCTAAAATTACAGGTCAACCCCACCTGATTTCCAGGTTAGACCAGCCCAAGGCAGAACTCTTCAGAGGTGCCCCCAGGTAGAAGCACAGCTGGGGCTCTTCTTAGTTCACATTGTCCCTGTCTTGAGGACTAAGAGCTCAGAGAAGACCTGAGAGATCCCTGAGTCTCCTAGGATTAGCCCTGTCTCAAATGAGCAAATCGGCAAATGTTTATTAAGTACACACAAAAGATAGGTACTAAAAGAAAAAAACTGATCAATTAATCAACTTCAACACTTGTTGTTGGTTGGGGAAGAAAACAATATAATGAATTGACTGGCAAATACAGGTGTGAATTCCACCTAGCCTGGGTAAGAGAAGGAACAGAGGGATGCCAGAGAGGGATAATTCAGCCAGTACCTGAGGATCCTCAAGGGTTTGCCAGTCGAGTCTTCAACGTGAGAGGGGTACAGCCCGGCAGAGCTCCTTACCTTTCTTTCTTACTAGTATCTGCTGGTAATAGACCAGCGCTGGAATTAATCCTGGAGCTGAGTTGTGATTTCCTGATGCTGGTCTTCTACAGCACGAATATTGCTGTGGCTCCTTAAGGTCACAGGGCTGTCAGGAAGCAACAAGGATGAGTTTGGGAGACTCTGGCATATGCATTAGAGCTCCAGGGTGACAACTCTGTAAACTATACATAGCTTAATTCCCCTGCCTGCCGTGTGTCTGTCATTTCTGAGATTTAATGGGGCCAGATGAGGTCAACAGTGAGCTAGGGAGACAAGCTCTAACAAAACAAAGTCAATAATTTCTCAGCAACGAGAGGAAACTTTTACTATTTGAAATTAGCTTGGACCAAGGATGACCAGGATGAAAAAAATCTACTCCGTTGTACTCCTAGAAAACTTATAAACAGAATGCGGGACTATTTTGATCATAGTTATTTTGGGAATCTACATCAACTGCTGTTTTCTTCCTTGGTTAGGAAACATTGGTTTAGGAACCTCACCCCTTTTTTGTTTTTTGACATGGGGGTCTCGCTATATAGTTCATGTTGGCCTTGAATTCACTATGTAGCCCAGGCTGGCCTGGAAATCACAGTGAGATCCTCTTGCCTCAGCCTCTCAAGTGCTGGGATTACTGGTGTGCACCACTACATATGGCTCTTTAGGGAAAATTCTTAAGATTCCCAGAGTATCATGCTCTGGAGGAAAGAACTTGGGGATTTTGACGGGAGGATGGGGAGAGACATAGTACAAAATTGAGTCTGCAGTAGTACTTTAGAGGAAAAACGCATTCCCTGGTGCCAGGAGAGCAAGGAGAGGGTGGAGGCTTGCTGTTGAGTGGCTTGGAGTTAGAGGATCCACCAGACCCACACTGTTGTTTATGAGGGAGATGTATGCCAAGGTCTGGGGATAGGCCACAGGAGAGAGATGGGGCAGAAGGGCAGAAAGCCAGCAGAGGCTAAAGTGGGGTTGGCCGTGTAGGTCGCAAAGGTCTTCAGCTAGGATGGGGCACACTGCTCAATGCCTATAGCTCTGTGATTGCTGAAATCAGCTGGCAACTAATGAATCTGACTCCAGAGGATGAAGCTTGGTGTGGCCACGTATTCTGCTGCCTTAAGTCACAGCTCCAAAGGTATAAACAGCAGAAACCAAAGCACAAGTTGAACAAACGTCACATGAGCTTGTAATAACACATCCAGATCTAATTTGCTTATTCACTCATTCTTCTAGGATGCGTGTGCTTGTGTATTCATCTGCTGGACTTTCCAACTTTGACACTTTTCACTGCTGTCATCATTTGGTATAAATAACAGCCTGCCAAAAGTGGGTGACAATGTGGCATTCTGCCGGGCCACATCTTGCTCAGCATTGCTCATGAAGTCTCCTGTCACTGGCCTTGTGCCAGGCCTGACAAACAGCCGTGAAAATGACTTGTCATAAAGTGAGTCTTAAAAATTGTTGTTGAGGTGACTTCATTATTACATCTTTCATGCTTGGCAAAATAATTACTACGCTAAGTGTTTGGTTGTTCTAAAAAAAATCAAAAGAAAACATGGATAAAATGTTTTCCTATAACCTGATCAGCTGTCTCGGCTTTGTTTCCTTGAGTGTAGACGTTTCATGCAATCTCTGTGCATTCGGGAAAAAATATATCCACAAATTACTGCAGATGAACCTTGATTAGAATTACTGGCCATTTCCCAGGAATGTTTTGTGAATAGCTTTAACGCTCTGACTCACTGCTTGTGGATGAAGTAGTGGTCGGGTTCTGAAGCTGGGCTGGAGAAGCAACAGGAAGACACAGCCCTCCGGGCTGGCTTTCAGAACGTGTGTGCAAACACTGTGAGGGTTAGAGACCTGGAGTCTGGGGTGCTTCCTGTTAGAGCTGAGGCGTGGACCCCTCAATGGGGAGGGGTTCATGAAAAGACAGGCTCTGCATTATCCTTTTGTCTACTACTTACATTTCCTTTAGGAAATATATTTGTTTCTTCCAGAACATTTTGTAACAATGGAATGCCATTGAGTTTTTAGAAATAATAGTGAATTGATTTAGGACGTTACGTTTTACAAAGTGCTCTTATGCATGTTATTTTGTTTGATGATGATGGTCAGCCCTGGAAGGCCAAACGTCTATTGTTTTATTTGTTCCAGCTGAGAGGCTGGAGGCTCCAAGCAGCAATGTGATGCATACACTGCCACACAGTGGGCACACAATTGGTGGGTCTGCCTCTGTCCTGGGCCTGAGCCTCTTCCTCACAGTCACTCTTCCATTTTTTTGTTTTGTTTTTTTTTTTTAAGCTAGTGAGCTATTTTTTTTTTAAGCCGCTTTAAATTTATAGAAAGTGCTCGTATGTCTCTTTATCTCCCCAGTTTTCCCAATTATTAACATCTCAAATTAGTATGGTACGTTTGTTATAATTGATGACCCCAAACTGACACATTATTATTAACTAAAGTTGACGTTAAGGATCACTCTTCATGTTGTATACTCTATGGCTTTGGGTAAATGCACAATGATTTGTATTGTAGAGAGTAGGTATCCAACTTTGATACCTATCATACTGAATGTTGTTTTTGTATCATATAAAGTAGTTTCATTGCCCTAAAAATTCGCCATTCACTTATTCAGACTCCTCTCAACCAACCCCAGCCCCTGGAAAATGTTGTTCTTTTTTACCGTCTCTGTTGTTTTGCCCTATTTAGAATGTCGTATAGTTATAATCATACATTATGTCTCTGGCACCTTTTAAAACCCAGTAGTTTTTCTTCATTGGTTAGATCAAAAATAATAACAACAAAAGTTCACTAAGTATCTTTGTTTTTGAGTTAAGAATTTTTCATGAGGATTATACATGAAGAAACCTGTTTTACACTGCTGTCTCTCATGCCCATTCTTCGAATGTGGTCAAATAGATTTACCTCTTGGTAAGATGCCCTTGGTTAATGTAACAAACCTGAATGGTGATATATACCAGACTTTGGTTCCTCTGAGGAAAATGAGCTAATATACTTTCACTTCTAGTGTAGTGTTAATATAATATGCTCTCTTGTAAACTATGGATATCAGTAGAGAATTTTTACTTATTGTGATTAGAGAAACATCTTTCCAAATAAAGGTGATCAGAAAAACAGAAAATAACATCCAGGACTTCCTTATTCCCATTTGAAGTGCTACTAACTTGAGCTTTGGTTGTCTTTTTCTCCAAAAGAAAGACACCATGTCAAGGTGTTTAGCCATTCAGCACACCAGCCCTGACTGTTGTGGCCAGTGCCATGGATTTGGTCCCTCTGTAGACTAGCATTAGTTTGGAACTCACCTTAACTGTTGGAAGCTCTGTGTGGGCACTCCTAGATCACAAAGGGACGGAGAAGTTAAGTTTCGATCTCATCAGCTTCTTGCTCCAAATCCAGGACTAGACCAACCAAACACACACCATTTGTGTGTGTGTGTGTGTGTGTGTGTGTGTATGTGTGTGTGTCTTCTTGAAGGAATTGAATACTACTAGCTTTGGTCAATGGAAGAGACTACATTAGTTGGCATTATAATGGACAAAGGAACAAAGCACGCTGCTAGTAACTGAGTTTGCTTAACTGATTGCCCATTTGCTTGGCATATTTAATTATTGTGTTTTCTGTTTGAGGGTGGTGGTTGCTTATAATTACCAGAGAGGTCAAAAGTGGCGAAAAGATGAAGGATCATAAACATTTTAAAAAGCTGTCTTACTAGTTAACAAGGGCAAAATACCGTGCTAAAAAGATAACCAAGGATCAGATAAACAAGGATTCATTGATGGCTGATGCTCACTCTTTAGTGATGATGTAATAAATGCGAGTGTTTTTAACCTTGTCAGTTAGGTGGCAGCATAGTCTAGTAGAAAATAGCTCTAGTTTGTGGGTCAAAGTTTCTCTAATTTGCTCCTCATTATATTATATTGATTTATATTTGGGTGACCATGGGGAAGTCACTTGATTCTTCTTGATCTCCTTTGGTCTCCCTTGCCATGTCTGGAAAATGTGGCCAATCATAACGTTATTTGGCTTCGACTTAGGACGAATCAGGTAATACATACTGAGAGTTCTGTATTGTCAGTAAGCAACTTCAAGTATGTTTGTAGACCAAAAACATTATACCATTAACCCTTATTTTATATAGTTTCTATGTTAATACTTTCTGTCTTTGTGTCTTAGGTACAGGGTCTTTGCTTTCTTTTCTTCTCCTTTTATTCCTTCTCTTTCTTCGTCTGTTTTCTTCAATAAATGTTAAACTGTTACATTAAAACATGTGGATGCAAATATACGTGTAGATGTTTATACCTGTGTGGGTATGTGCAGACGAGTGTGAATATCTGTGTGGCTGCACACTCACGTATATATTTCGAACTTTACAATTTTCCAAAGCTCTTTTGCAATATTACCTCATCGGATTCTTCCAACAATATCTCCAAAAGGGGTTGCTCTCACATTTATTATATAAATGTGGTTGAGAGAAACTGTGGTTCTTGAAACTTGATAGTTTCCAAGTTTCTGAAGTATGGGAAAAAAGAACTTCAGTGCCGATCAAGGTCACAGTTTCAAGTGCCTTTTTAATCAGACTGTGAACTAGTTTGGAAAAGTTGCAAGAAATCCATTGAAAAAAATCAAGACGATGAGCCTTTTGAGAAAGGTCTCTGATGGAAAGCCTAAGAAGTATCTTCACTGAGTCACAAATTTGTGTGTTGGATTGGATTTCTTTTCTTTCTTCTTTTTTTGGGGGGGGTGGGTGGTGCTGGGGATCACACTCGGGGCCTATGCTCTACCACAGAGCTAAATCCCCAAGCTCAGGATTGGATGTCTGAGGCTGTTCTGCTCAAGATTGCACCCTTGATCAACCTGAAGGTGCTGCTCTAATTTGTTAAGAAAGTCTCCAGGAGGCTCCACTCTCAAAGGTGCCACCTGTTCATTAATTCAGCTATCCATTTATTCGCTTACACGCCAAGGCATTTGCCGAGCACCCAGTGTGTGCTCTGAGGAGTCCCCAGCTGAAATGGAATCCAGGGGCCAAGCAGATAGCGGAACTGGAGGTGGACTCGGCCTGGATCTGCTGGGGGCGGGGGTCGAGGTGGATTTGCCGTAAATTCTCATTGCCTGGCCTGAACAGCATGGAGGTTTTCAGACCCAGGATAAACTCAAGGTAGACAAAGTTGCTGGAAGAAGTTATATATATTAAAGATATTGTTTAGGGTATCTGATGTTTGAGCCCTAGACTCCTGTTCTTATGGACCTTCGAAATGTATGAGCTGCAGAAAAAAAAAACCTTTCAATGGAAGCAACAAATCATAATAATGTTTCATACAAATATACAAAAATTATAGAATTCCTCTAGGAGGGACTGAGGAATCTCCGCAGAGGATGCAATGTGGTACTGTGAGATTACAGAGGTGTGGAGAACAAAATGAAACTGGATGCCCTGGGTTGGACTTAGTCTTTTTCCTCCTATTATCATTTCTCCTTGCCCTAGTGCCAGGCCTGTGTCCACATCCCTTCCCTTTAGGAGTCTCCTGCTTTGGTGCACTTCCCTGCCTCTGGAGAGTAGAGTAGCTCCTGAGCCACAGGCTACCCCTCAGGGACAGAACTACTGTGACCTTTTCACAGAAGAGAAGAAGCCAAGATACCACATTTCAGAAGGAAATTGGTATCTGTTGCGCATCTCCTCATGCATAAACCCAAGTTGAGCTGAATCTTCTCCCCATCTGTGTGCCGTATACTCTCCGTATATTAAGTCGAACCATGTGACATTACTGATGGTCACCACTTTGACCTACAAAAATTCAATCTACTATATGTGATGGACAGTTTACATATATTTTCTATATAATGGAATGAGACCTTTTCCATCTTTAGTTCTACATCCACACTATTCAGTACAATATCTGACACATAATAGATGTTTAATAAATAATATATTTGCAGAAAAGACTCTAAATGTTCTTTTCCATATTCTGATGGCTAAATAAAAAAAATGTTTGGTTGGGCCAATGATGCAGTTAAAAAAAACCAAAAAATTAGAATCACACAGATAATCACGTTCATCTGCAAATTTATATACCACTGCACTTTAAGATCTATCTATGCTGGACAGAGGTTTTCTGAAGCCTGTATGTCTTAAAACACTTGGTACGAGTCCTTTCTCATGACAAAATCGTGAGTTTTATTGGAAGTCATTCCAATTTTGGCATGAAGTTTAATGGAGGGTAAGTGATCAGCGAGTAGGCTTATTTGTTGACAGGAGCTTGAAACCAAGCCCACTGAACACTGTTTTGCCCTCACTGAATGCTATTTTGCTCTCAGATTAGGATCTTAATTCTAGGAATATAAACTTCAATTCAATGCAGTGAATAGCTGAGCAGCTTCCTATGTGACTGGTAGAGTACGTGTGGGATATAGGTTGTTGTAGAGATTTTCCACCCGGCACTGCTATCACAGACCTTCGCCTCCTGCTGCTCTGAAGGCTACTTGGAAACCACTGCCTCTTGCTGGTCCCTTGCTTATTGTTAAATGGAGACCAAACAAGGGAGCAGATCTTGAAAATAAGACTGATAACTTTGTAAGTTGGATTTGAAGTAGAGATGGGCAGGAACACAGACCACCTCTCACTCCACTCAGAAGAGTAGGAATGTCATAAAAAGATGAGAGAGACCTAACAAGATTCCAGCGAGTGTGATTTTCCTAAGCAGGAGGTATGTTCTTCCCAGTGCACGTTTAGCACCATTGGCAGCAGTAAATCTAACTGACGTTTTTCAAATATAAACAAAAAGCCTTCAGGCAGCAAGAGTTTATCTCTGGGGTTCTTTTTTTTTATTGTCACAAAGGTGTTCTGTTTAGAAAGAAAACAAGCCATTAGAATATTCCAACAGAAATATCGTTAACGTGATTTAGTAGGTGGGTTATTTAGGGTTACTTAGTACAGAAACAACATGTCTGGATAGTGGTGAATTTGTTCAGCATCTCACAAGCCCAGTGAAATACTCTGTTTCAATCCCACCCAGGTAGCTACCCCATCCTAAGCCCAGAGACTCAAATTCCAACGGCTGTCAGATTTATTCCAGAGCAATCAAACACAGATTCTGGACCATTTGGTTTTTCAATTTCTGAGGCCTCGCAGTGCTCAGAAATGTTGACTTTCATGAAGAAGCCAAGAAAAGTCCCAACCCATGCCAAGGCTTTGGTTGTGGGCTTGGCACCGGAAGCAGCAGCTAGTGAGGACAGCTAGCAGCAACTCCCAGAGTACAAGTCTCTAACAGAACTGGATTCAGAACTGCCTTTTTGGTCTCCACAGATTTAACACGCACTAACCTGTCCCTCTGAATCATACTCATGATTTGAAAAGTCCACGGATTTATTCATAACTGGGAAATATCATAGAACTGGAAGGTGACTTTTAAACCACCTTTGGCCAATTATGGTCCTGTTCCTCCTTTTGCAGCTCAAAAATCAGACCTCAAGAGGCCAAGTGATTAGTGAAACGCCTTCTCCTCTTGTTCATCTCTTAGTCTTCATTCCTTCTCATCCTTTACAGTTTTTCCTTCACTTCTCTTTTCTTCCCGCTCTTTACAGTCCAAAGAAGTGAAAAAATTTTGTTATGGTCACATTGATGTTGGGACCAGGGGCAGAGCCACGTTTTGTGAGATGTTAAGCCTTACACAGTTTGGGGGTTTCCTTAAGAAAAAGAACGTAGATGACTCAGTACGTTGCTGGGGCCCCTAGAGCCCTTTGAAAGGGACCCAGGCAGGTGAGAGGCCCTGTATCTTGAGCTTTATGGCAGTCCTATCTCTGGTAAGGACCATTAACATTTCTTCCTTCACACCCTACTGTTAGCCACATGCCCTATATTGTATTAAACAGATTTAAATATTTGAGATTAAAAAGCCTTCTTTTATATGGTGTTGTTTGTGTAGATGATCAGAGGATGCAGAATAAATTATGTAGGGCTCAGCCATTCCATCTGGTTATGACATAGGTGGTTTTATTTTCCTGTCTTATTTGTTTTCCTCCCTTGCATGCCCCCCCAACTTTGAGCTATGAGGCATCTCTAAAAATCAACATTTGCCAGAGGATACAGCAGGAGTTCTTGATCTGGGATCCATGAATCCTGGCTTTGCTGATACTGTGTGCTGAGAAAGGGTCATGTTGCTTTCATCATTATGACAATTTCTTTGTGTCTTGACTGCTTCATGTGTGCTAGGAAATGCATGATTCTGCCTCACCAGGAGCTTAGAGGCCTCCATGGTCCTGGAAGAGTGGAGAACCACTGTTTCATAGCACCAATTATGAATACATCTTGTCATTTAAGGTGACTGCAGAACTTCAATATGTTTTAAGCTATTTTAAAAATTAAATGTATTTTCTAGGGCCTAAGACATTAGATCAGTGGAAAAAATGGACATATGTATCTTACAATGTTTTCAGTGGTAAAATGGGATTTATCAGACCTCAAGAACTTGCGACTCCCAGAACACAGTCATGATCTAGCCCGAGGTTGAAGGAATGTCTTTATCCTAGACACGCCGGTAAACACTTCGCCAGGTTGGAGGGAGGAGTGGCAGTGAGTGGACTATCTGGGTCCTGTCAGGACAGTGACAGGTGAGGGCAGGCAGGGGTCCCTGTGTGAGTGGCTCTGCTGACAGGGCTATGTTTAGCTGAGGAAGGCGAAGGGGAGGCCTAACCCAGGCTTCTTCATCCCTGTATCATTGGGAGCCTGCCATAATGGATACGTCATTCATTCGCTCATTCATTTATTTCTTTTGGAGGGCATATCTCAGCCTTGATAATTGTAAAAATAAAAGATTATGCTAGGACTGAGTGTCCTTTGTAGCCCTCAATCTGTTTCTTTCAGTTTATTTTTATTCCTAAACAAGTATCTGTGACATAGCTTAAGATAGTGAAAGAAAACAAAAATAGTTGGATTTTACGTCTCGTAACTTTGTCTTTTGAGTTTCTGATCCTAATTTTACTTGCTAACTCCCTGGACATGTCAAGTGTGAGCTGGACTGAACGCCTGCGTGAGCTGCCGAGGGTGCCTGCCTTACTGTGTGCTGTGCTCAGGCGTGCGTTCTGCGCAGTTCCTAGAATTTGCTGCCACCAGACAGGAGGATCCTTGTAATGCAGACCAGGAGATGTGGTGGTGCCCTTTGCCAGTTAATAAAGGTCCAGCTCCCGTGAAAAGGCCCGTCACTCATTTTGGCACTGTGACCGCTCTCCCGCTGGTTGCAACACCTGGTCGCTACACTAGCAGGAGATTTTAGACAATTCCAGTTGTCTGTCCTTGGGAACTTGTGAGGTCTAGCAAAAGTGCAGTGATCGGGAACCAGCCAGAATATTAGTTCGTCCTGCTAGTGGGAGCCGCGTCTCCATTGCAGCTCTTTGTGTCCATGCACATTGTGTGAAGCGCCGTGTGTCCTTATTAAAATATTAGAATCTATCAGAGGGCTATTTTCTCTAATTTTCTGTCATTTTGTAATTCTGTGCAAAAGGCACTGAATTGTGGGTTAAAATGAGGGCATCTGGATATTGCTGGAAAACATCAGCTGAATTCACAGGTTCTCAAAGCAGCAGCGTGTTTGCAAAGTCTTAGCTATTTCTGGGGTTTTGTCTTCTAGAGAGGGAAGCAAGATAGGAGGTGGCCTCTTGTCCACACAGACTGTTCCCAATGATGTGTTCTTCATTGGGGATTGGATTTTTTCCACTGGTTCATCTCAGGATTGGCTCCATTCTATTGTCAAGCCTCAGGGAAGTGTCTGCTTTTCAGGGCTGCCAGCCCACCACCTGTCACTGACACAAGTCAGAGGGACACAGTCAGCACTGGTGTATGAATGGGAAGGTCCTGCCAGCTCTCCACGTGGGATAGGATACAGTCCAGTACCTTCCTCTCCTTTCCAGTGACCATGGCAGGAGGCTGTGATCATGTCCTTCATACTCGTTCCCTGGTCATTCATTTCCCTCCCCTACCACCTCCCCCTCCCAGGCTCCCAGCCCTCTCCCCGCAAGTGCACCTTGAAGGTTCATTAGACAGGATCATAGCTGACATGAATTCTAAGTGTTTCTCCATGGAGTGACATGTATGCAATCAGTAAGACCAAAAGGATTTTAATGTAATCGTTTTCTGGGTGGACACAGTCCATTCTCTGGTCCTGAGGGTCCCTAGAACTGTTCCCTCTTAGAGCCCGGGCCCACCTGGGCTGGCCTGAGGAGGGTCCATCTTCTCCTGACTGAGACCTCTTACGTAAGGTGAATGATGAGCAATTGTGTATCTTCTTGTGAAATTCCCCCCAAGAATCCCAGGCAGACGGTTTAGACAGGCAGGCTGAACCGAGGCCTGTGGCCATGGTCACATGGCACTTGCAAAGATGGGCAGCAGGAATAACTGGTGCTGGGTCGGGGTGGGAAGAGGGTGAGGCCACTGGATGAATCTGACTTAGGCACTTGTTCCCTTAATGATTTCAAACTAAGTGATAAAAAGGAAACTCTCACCACTGAGGCAGAGGAAACTCCAGCAAAGACTGTGCAAAGAATGGGAGGGATTAGAGATTTCAGAGAAACAGCTGCGAAGTGCACACCCAGGTGATTTGACACATACCCTGAAATGCTGATATGTAGGAGGAGGAAGCTTCAGTGCAAGAATGCAGAAGTGATTCTGGGGTGGTGGGAATTTGCCACATGATACAATGGTGGAAAAGGTCCAGGCGCGGTAGGGTGACAGCGCAGCTGCTGCTCCAAAGCCCCCACCTCTCACTCTGGTGCCAGTGACAGAATGCCTGGAGTCCTCTCTCTGGGATGCCGAAGGATGCTGTAGACACCAGTGCTTTCTGAGAACTGGTGTGCCAAGTTCTTGAGCTCCCGGAAGGTGAGTTTTGGAAGAATCTTGGGAGTGGTAGAAAAGTAAGGGCACAAGTGAGAAACATGATAGCTTTCTTAACATTAAAACTAAAAGACCAAAAAAAAAAAAACAAACAAAAAATCAAAGCTAAAAGACCAAATGACCAAGATGCTCCCAAGGAAAACTCTCTATTAGCTGAGACTTAAACTGAAAATACAAATGTGTTAGTCTGCTTTCTGCCACTGAAACAAAATACCGAAGACAAGCAACTTAGAGGGGGAAAGGTTTACTTTGACTCATAGTTTCAGAGATTTCAGTCCATGGTCAACTGGCCATTGCTTTGGGCATGTGGCAGTACAGTACATCGTGGCAGGAGTTTGTGGCAAAGGTGGCCTGTTCACCTCTTGGTGAGGAAGCAAAGAGAGAGGCAGGAAGAGACCAAGGCTCTAATTACCCCTGTGAAGGGCACACCCCCAGTGACCTAACTTAAAGGCAATACCACCTTTCAATAGGGCTAAGGTGCGGGCCAAGTCTTTAACACTGAGCCTTTGGGGGACATTCCGGATCCAAACCATAACAACAGTTGGGAAATTTGGTGAAGGAAATTTGAGGAAACCATGTTTGTTAAAACACTGCATCCACCCTGAAATAAGGTACTGTCATGGCAGATAGATACCTTGGTGACCTTTGTAAATGGGACAGTGTTTTCAGGGAGCCTGAGGCTGACCCTTGATTGGTGGCTGCAGAGGAAAGACTTTATTTTCCACGGAGCTTGGTTGGCTGTGAGATTCTATATCAATAAGTGAGTATGGGGAATAGAGGGATACATATGCACTGTGAAGTATTCACTGTATACTATTGTTATACAATGTATTTTAATGAAATAGTGCATAAAATGTGCTAAAGAAAGCCTTTTGTGTATATGTGTGGCCTCATACCTATCTGAGATAGAATATACTTTTTACATATATTAGAAATTGCGGGGATTTTTAAAATGACATTTGTGTTTAGACTCAAGTGCACATTAAGGAATGCAGTAGGTATATGATCATGAGCTGGATTAAGCTGCTGTAGAAACTTCTAAAGACATTTGTGTATTAGTGGTTGGAGGAGTGTACATGTAAACTTTCTTTGAACTGTTGTAAATTCATTCAGGCAGATGACTAAAAACGACATAACCCCTACCAGTCTCTCGAGGGTCAAGTAGAAAGTGGGTGTAACATTTCAGATTGGAAAGGGGTTCCCACTGTTCATGAGTATTCAGTCCCCAAATCTGGTCTTGCAGAATTCTGTATGTTCTTTTTTTAAAGTTCCTGAATGTCACGGGTAAGGACTTCCCTTTTGTTTTTATTTTGCTCTAACAAATTCTTCACTGACAGAGCTTTTGTCTGATCTGTCCTTCCCCTGATTGCTTTTAACTCTTTTGCCTTCGTCCTGGCTTTCCCCGGCACATTGACCCCCACCCACGCTGCTAGCATACGTTAATTGTTTCCTGGAAGTCACAACCTGTCTAGTTGTCACGCAGGTGACAGGGTCCTTTATGAGTGCCCATACTTTGTTTAAGACTGTGAGAAGTGCTGGCTGACTTGCTGGCTTGCTGGTTTCCAGCACTGTGACTTGGCTTTTGCTCATGGCTCATCATTTTCCTATCCTTTGGGAAGTGTCTGTGGCTTTTTAATCATACCACCTGTCCTTTACACAGGAGCTGGCTTTGTTGGGCGATGGCAGGGGTCAAATGCAAGTCCAGAGAGAGAAAGGGCTTCTTAGCGGACTCTGTCTTGGAGATAGTGTGTGTTTTCGTTGTGGGTCTGTCCAAACCACATCCAACAGAATGAGGGCTTTAGGTAGGAGTCAACATGAAACCATCATGGTTGTATAAAGGATTTGTTGGGCAGCAATAATCAGAGGATAGATGGAAATAAGGAAACAGAGTCAGCATGCAAGAGGAAAGCAGGAGGAGACACTATGACTGAATTAATGTAATACTAGAACTCACAACAGACACTTGTACACCCTTGTTCTTAGCAGCATTATTCATAATAGCCAAGGTGGAAACAGTCTAAGGGTTTAACAATGGATGAATGGAGAAACAAAATGTGGTTTATATGTAAAATAAAATATTTTTCAATTTAAGAAGGAACAAAATCCTGATACATGCTACAACATAGATGACTCCTGAAGATATTATACTAAGGGTAGTAAGTCAGACACAAGAAACAAATACTTATATGATTCCAATTATATGAGATATGTAGAGTAGTCAAATCCATAGAAACAGATAGTAGGATGATAGTTATCAGGGGATGGGGGAAGTGAGGAACAAAGAGTAATTCTTTAACGGATATAGGGTTTTGTTTTGGGGCCACGAAAATATTCTGGAGATGGATGGTGGTGGTAGTTGTACAACAGTGTGAATGTACTTAATTCCACTGAACAGTACATTTAAAATGGTTAACATGGTAAATTTTATGTTAAATATATTTTAACATACGCATACACAAATGGAGCTCCCTATTTTCTATCCTTAATCCTTAACATACAGCTTTCCAGGTCATTCACTTGAGTGTCTCCCCTATGAGTGCATGTGAAGTAGGGTGGGGAATTTATTTGGAGCTTAGAAGGAAGCAGAAAAGTAGTGTGCAGTGGTCTCCTGTCACCTATACATTAAGTTACAGGAAACAGTGTGTGTAGGAGTTCATGATGGCCTCTGTTTTATTTTTAAGAGGACATTGTGGAAATTCCTTTGAACATCTTACATTCTACTAGGCAGCTTTGACATCCATGTTGACATATTTCAAGGAACCTCATGGCTGCTTACTAACTTAATTTGTGTTTTACTCATTCCAAATACACAGGAATGTTATTAAAATGCTCTTTCCTGGCCTTACCTAAAGCTGTTCAGTCCTCTGTAGCTTGATTGATTAATGGCAGGGTAATTACCTTTCCTTTCTTGGCCTTCACAACAGTACCAGCTGGCTCTTTACTGCCCTGGAAGCAGATGTCCTATGCAAAGAGTGAAATTCCTCGCAGTTACTCCCTCATACAACACCTAAGTGAGAAGCCACCAGGGCAGCCAGAAGGGTGTCAAACAAGCAGCCCTGGAGATGGTTTCAGAAGAGTGACCCGTGTCTGGGATAGGCCAGGGCTCCCTGGAGGATCAGCAGAGGACAAGCATCATCTTCCGGAGGGAAGATGGATGCCATACAGGTAAAGGAACAGAAGGGCCCAGAACAACGGAAAATGAGTTTGCAGTTAAATTTAAGGCATGTGTCTGTATAGGGGAAGTAAAGAGAGTGATCCCGTTCCCGCCCATCAGTTAGGGTTATGGCTAACACCTATGTAACAAAAGATGGGTTAACAAGAGACAGGCATCACAGATTTATTTGTTCATAGCTTTACCTGACCCAGGAAGCCTCTGGTGAAAACGTGAAGACCCAGGCGAGCTAACCATTCTTATGATTAGGTTCCAGGAAGCATGGACAGCTGTGTAGAAATATGGTCGGACACACAAGCTACGTGCCAATAGTACTGGACTGGGGTGGGGCGAATGCAGCAAAGCATGCAGGTCTGATTCCTCTGTGTCCCTCTGTCGTAGCGTTTCTTCCTTCAGGGTATTGGGCAGAGGCCCTCTGGATGGGGATCTTGTGACCAACAATTATACAAGTTAGGCCAGAGGGTTCCTTTATGGCCAAGTAGTGCTTTTACGCTTTATGGCTGGTTTGGGGAAAAGGAGTTCTGGATTCTGTGTGAAGAGGAATTCCAGGTTCTGTGGTTGCCCCACAGAGCATGAGGGGCGAGAGACAGAAGGACAGGAGAGCCAGAGAGAAACTTTGCTTCTGAAGCCTTTATGTTATGATATCATTTCTGAGCTCCAGTGTCTGTTAGTCTGTTTCCTACTAATGGTAATGTTTATGAGCATTTGCCTCTGCAGTTACTTTCCATAATTACTCTTACGTCAATCTCATACCAACCCTACAAAATAGATGTCACCGTTATTCCTTTTTATTTATTTATTTTTTTTCTTTTGGTGCTGGGGATCGAACTCAGGGCCTTGTGCTTGCAAGGCAGACACTCTAACCACTGCGCCAAATCTCCAGCCTCCCCATTATTCATGTTTATAAATGAGGTAACCAAAGTACAAAGAAAGCAAACAACTGGACCATGACTACACGTGTTTTAGGTGTTAGAACTGGGATTTGAAGCTACTTTCTATGTCCCTAAATAGGGAAAGAATTGGATTTAACTTGGGCTTCCTGGAGATTAGACTTAACATTTCAGTTGTCCTTGAGGAAGCAGAGGATGGTTAAAAAGGTAATCAGATCCAGAGCCAGTGCAGTATCTCTTCCCTGCTTCTGCCACCCTCATTCACACTGTCCCCCTCAGATCTTGCGTCTCCCGCCCAGTGCAGCTGGCTGTTCTGTGCTCACCGTGAAGGCATGGCCGGGAATCCCAGAGCCCACGTGAGCCTTGCTACCCGGCACAAGCCTGGCGGAGCCTCCCTGGCCCTCCTCTCACTTCCGTCCCGACCTTGAGTTCTGCTTCCCCTTTAGGACTTTGCTGTGTCCTCCCCAGGCCAGGCATCCCAGACTCCTGCGTCTGCTTCACCTGCTCACTAGGGCTCTGCACACACACGTGTGTCATAGTATCCACAAGGACAGACCACAAGGTCGCTTCGCTTAGCCTGAGGAATGGGCATCTTTGGACTGGATGAGGCAGAAGAGTCTAGAGGAAGCTTGGGAAGTGAGTCAGAATGGAAGTCCCTGCCCACCATTTCCTGAAGGGAAAAAATAATCCTGAGTGATTGCTGTCCCAGGCTGTGGCTCTTGGGCTTTATGCTGGTAGAGACTCTCCAGGAAAAAGCACCATCTGTTGTTTCTAGAATAAACAGAGAGGAAGGAGAAAGGAAGAAGGACTGCAGACGGGACCAGAGAGATCAGTGTGTGGTGCTGATGCTCACAAGGACAGCTCCATGGTGGATCGGGCCACCCGGTGAAGGGCAGAGTGACCCAGAAGTGCTCTGGGGAGGGCTGCAGTTCTCCCTTCTTCACAAACGTGGCTTCACGAACAGATAGCCTGGCAGGGAAACATTCTCTCTGTAATGATGTACTTCTCGTAGGTAGACGACTCTGTGAGTGCTCATTCCTGGGCATCTCCAGAAGGTCCTGCGGGTTTAGTCATTTCTTATTTTTCCTGTATGTGCTTTGGGGCTTTACTCACCTAGGTGCTGCTGGTAGCCCATGAGCCTTTTCCTTCCCCACAGTGCTCAGGCACTGCAGGCCCAGCTTCAGTAAACTGGAAAGACTGGCGCTTTCCTAATCAGTCCGTTCTAATGAAACCGAAGCCCAGGGTCGGAGGTTTGGTTCCCCTCCTAGATCACAGGGATTTATGGTCTCATTAGCAGTCGAATAAGCAGTATGAAGTGACTCAAGAACAGGCTGACCACTTGGAATCCCTGGTAGTCTGCTGGGCCTCCTGTCTCAGCTTGTCTGTGACTTACTTTTACCTCCCTGGGGGCCTGCCCTGGGGAGGAAGGAGGCAGGAAATTAGACCCAAAGAGAAAATTGGAGTGGGCATGCTGGTTTATCAGGTAAAAGTGTGTGTGTGTGTGTGTGTGTGTGTGTGTGTAAGAGGAAGGGGGACAGCTTTAGAAGTTTTGTAACTAAACATTAGTCATTTAACCTAGTGACCTAGAAGTACTTAGGGAGTGTGTGTATGTGTGTGCGTGCATGTGTATGTAACTGACCTTTGTTACGAGCCACGTGTGTTTAGCGATTTAGACCCATTTCTATTTTAAGGCAAGGCTGTTTGTACTTTGTTTGTCTATCTTCTACTGCAATATGTAAGCTCCCTGATAGCTATGTTTGTGGTTGTGTGCATGTGTATGTGTTTTGTTGTTTGCTTATTTTCTAATCTTTTGTTCACTGCTGTATTTAAGGTTCTTAGAACAATGGCTGGTGCATAGGAATTCAATATTTACTGAATGAATAAATAAATGGCTACAGATGTGTGTATGTGTGTAGGTGCACTACCCACGTAGTAACATCTTACCCGTAAAACATTTATTAAACAGCCTCAAGTATGTAAAATAAGTGAGGAATTACAACATAGTCCAAAAGGTTGTGAGGGAGCCACATAAATGTGAGGAGCCTCTTGCTCGTGTTTCTTTAGTCATAAGAGAGACTTATCACCCTTCACCCTTCTGATCTGTTCTCACCCTGAGCAGATCAGAAAGGGCAAATTAAAGATAGAGACAGTAACAAAGACAAAACTGACAAAGTGACAGCTAATAGCTTGACAGGAAGAGAGGAGACAAAAAGCAGATACAACTCCTCTAAGGATAGCCTTCTGGAACTATTGGTTGAGGGCAAACAGCCTTCTGCACTTTACTGTGTCTTTGGAAATTATGTCATGTGACATGGCATGGAATTAACATTCACAGTGGACACTGAATTGTCTGAAGTTTAAGTTATATCTCATACCTTTATAAGATGAAGTCACCTCTAAGATTTTTTAGGAAGATTCCTTCAGAATAGCTTAAATAACTTTTTTTTTAATAGAAATGATGTTTCCATTTTATACACCTGTAAGTATAAATTACGGCCTGCAAGCCTAATATAGCCCACTGGTTTTTCAGAAATAAAGTTTTATTGTAACTAGCGCTGCTCATTCATTTACATATTGGCCTGTGGCAGCTTTCTCTTTCCTATCAGTAGAGTTGAAGAGTTTCAACAGAAACATAGAGCTTGCAAAGCCAAAAGTATTTATTGTCTGGCTCTCTGCAGCAAGTTTGCCAATCCCTGACCTAGATGTTGGGTTCCTCTTGGATGTTGGTTTCTGCTTCTGTGTACATCTGACTCATTTGCACACATTACCAAGTGGTCCCCATCATAAGGATGTACATGTACACATTTCTGGGGGTTGTAAGCACAAGTAAATGTTGAGTATTACATTGCCTTTACTTCTCAAACTTAGCTCTAGGAAGGAGTTGGGATGAGTTAGCCATTATCCTCCCTGTTTCGCACAGTTGGTGATGGTAGCAGTATGTTGTGACTTCTGACCCAAAAGGCAAAGACATTCTGAAGATGCTGTAGCACCTTTGGAAACCCCACTGCACATTCACTATTCTCATGTTGGCTTCTTGAACCTGGGTGTATTGATAGAACCCAAAGCTTCCTTAAGATACTCAGCCTTGCAGTATGAAGGATTCAGTGATTGTGTATCCCAGACCACATAGCATCTTGTGGGATTTAAATGGTCCCGGGTGTTGACTGTAATGGCAAGAAATATTATGCTTCATCAGGTAGAATTTTGCTTCATGTTAATGGAAAAAGTTTCTCTAGCCAAAATGGCCATGTTGATTTATTATTCTGTACCATTGTGGTCAATATCATGTCCATGTTATGTTTTACTACCTCTGACTTTGATACACTCCTTGCTCAGCCTAGTTAATATAATACTTCACTTTACTCTATTAATTTTCAAGGCCCAACAGCCAAAACTCATTATGGAAAGCAAGCTTCTGAAATTATAGACTCCTGTGGGTAAAATGTGTGTATTATCATTAAATTAAGCACAAAAACATGGTTTGGATTAGGGTTAGGGAAGGCGATGCTCTTTTATTATTGAGATGTAATTCATATACCATAACTGAATCTTTTAAAATATAGAATTTAGTAGTTTCTGGTATATACACAAAGTTGTGCAGTCACTTTTTAAAAAAAAATATAAGAAGTTGGTTTTATTTTGAGGTATTCTACGTGGATGGTACCAAAGTGGCTGCTAAGAGTTGTGCTGAGATTCACATATTTCTGCTCTGTTGAGATATACTGGTTGGCACCTGTGTGGCAGGATTAACTGCACCTGACTTCGGACAGTCTGAGAGTCTCTTATTTGGGGGACACACAGAATTGCTCCTCTCAGCGGGCAGGCTTAGGAACGCCAGGCCCCAGGCCCCGGCCTAGGTCTTAACCTCAGACTCCAGTGCTTTGACCAACCTGTATGTTCTGGAATTCTTTTTCCTTCCAGTACTGGCTGCAGGGAGTGAGGAGTCTTTACCTAGTTCTTGCTGTCCTTGTCACAGGGACAACAAAACAGGAATGACAAAATGCGCTAGCTGAGTGTGCACGGAATTGTAAAGGGGCCAGCTCTGCTTTTCCCAGCTGCCACCCGTTTCTGGCTCCTGTGCTAAACAGTCCCATGCAAGCAGCCACTCATTTGTTCATGCATTCACTCCCAAGTACTTTGTGATCCTACTGTCTATAAAGGTGCCACGCCAGGCCCTGGGAATGTGAAGGTAAGATAGGCAAAGCTCTGCTCCCCTAGAGTTTATATTCCAACAAAGATAAGGGAATGTAGCGGCTGATTATGAATTAATTACCCAGCCATGGTCATGACGGATGCACCGTGACAGAAAGGTGCACACGGAGCTTAGTATGGCGGTGGGGAAGCTTCTCTGAGGGTGTGACATTTCAGCCAGGATCCGAATCAGAAAGGGCAGCAGTGTGTGTAGAGCCTGGAGTGCGTGCAGCAGGAGAAGAATGGAACGGGAGACGGTGAGAGGGTGGGCTAGAACTAGAACTGTACCAGACAGCCTTGTGGGCAGAGCAAGGATTTTGGACCAAGCAGTGGAAATTCCAAAACATCACTCTGATTGGTGTCCCTGGAGTGGGTAGAGGGAAGCTGAGACAGGCAGGGAGATTTATTGCTGTCATCCAAGTGAGAGATGATGTGGCCTTAACTGAGAGTAGGCACAACAGTAGATGTGGAAAGTAGATTTTAAGGCACATTTAGGTGATGGGATAGACAGGACCTATTGCATTTCAGTTATTGATTGATTGTTCCTACAGTCAAGAGTCTGTGTTAGTCAACTTGCCATTACTATAACAAAATACCTGAGATAATCAATTTAATAAGGGCAAAGGTTTATTTTGTCTTACAGCTTTGGAGATTTCAGTCTGTGATTATTTGACCCCATTACTTTGGGGCCTTAAAGAGGCAAAACATCACGATAGGAGCACAGGAACACATAAGGGAAGAAATGCCTTTACCTAGTGGCTGGGGGAAAAAAAAGAGAGGGGAAAAAGTGGCTGGGGTCTCAACATCTACATCAAGAGCACACCCCAAGTGACCTAAGACCTCCTGCTGGGGTCCACCTCTTAATGTTTTCAGCATCTCCCAACAGCAACACACTGCCAACTAAGTGTTTAACACATGGGCCTTGAGGGACAGTCCAGATCCAAACTACAGTAGAGTCATCCTCCTTTCCCAGCCTTAGCACCTTAGATGTCTTCCTTTCTTTCTTTGGCTGAATATGTACTAAACTCCATGAATACCTCCAAGTTAAGTAGGAGTCATTTTATGGGAGCTTCAGAGCTGTGTCTACAATGTGAGAGATCCCTGACTTATAAAGGTTTCTGCAGATCATCTTCTAAAATTGTTTCTGGGAACTGTAACTGGAAAAACTGAAAGCTTACAAAAATGCAGTCTTCAGAGAAGGTGAAATCTTGGGGCATCTAGAGAAAAATCACAGAGACACAAATACTCACTGATAAATTGGCATGAACATAGGAGACTACATTTTCCATGTTGCAAAGATCCTCCATTTAAAACTTTTATTTATTTTTTATTTTATTCCTCACAGATACATGTTAATCGTACTTACTAATGGTCTCCAGTGTGCTCTTTCCATTTATGCATACAGCATGCACTGATCAGATTGTCTTTTTTTTTTTTTTTTTAAGCGTCCAAAAGATTTCTGTCTCATTTCCTAAGCAGGTAGACGGGCAGGCAGGGCCACGAGTCGGGTTAAAGTTTAGAGGGCAGCGCATAGCTGTCTGGTCCTAAACCTTCTGTAGCTTGGCCCATTGGCACCATCTCACCAGGACATTTTACCACTGGGATGTTGATTTTCTTTTCACTTCAGTTCTGGATTTTCAAAAATCTCTGACTACAAAATGGGTTGAAAGTAATCCTTTGTTTCTTCTTGAATGGTAAATAAGAATTTGTACTAGGGGGACTATAACAGGGGACTAGCAAACAGTCCCAGAGGCTTGTTTCTCTTGGGCATCAGCATTTAATTCTGAGTTTTTGATGCACAGCAGTGCTGACTATGGATTGCATGCCTACTAGTGGCAGCAGACACTCTGTTTAGGAGTTTTCACTTGTTTAATGAAGTCAATGACTTCACCTTCAGGGAGTTTTCTTCCATTACATCAAGATGATGAAATTCAAGAATTAAAGGCAGTAAGCTAAAATAGATGATTTTCTATATCCAGAGAACCAGGAAAGAAAAGTACAGAGACTTTTGCTGTGTTTTTATATAAATTTGGTCTTGCAAAAAATACATTGTATAAGGAATGAGGACATAGTTGAGGTAGAGTACATGCTTAGCCCTGGGTTTGATCCCAGCATCGAAACAAAAAGTGTGTGTAATTTGTAGCATGGATAGTGTGGATTTAAACAGCAGCGAAGGTAATGGAGGGGAAAGAATCAGGCTCCCACCCAAAGAGAGCCCCTCAGTCTATGATCTTTACTTATTTTTCTTCTTACATTTTTTTTTTTTCTGAAATCAAAACTGTTTGTTTTGGTTTGTTCATTTTCCCTTTTTCTCCCAAGGACTTGTGCCTGGAAGTGGGTAAAGGGACTTTTGCACAATTTCTCAGCGATGCAGGCCGTTTTGTTGAGATTTGAACTCAGGGCTTTGGCGGCAGTGGTGCAGTGGACAAGGGCTCTGTGGGAGGAACGGGGGAGGGGAAAGGGCAGGAAGGGGAGAAAGGCATCCAGTCAGTGGAGGATTTGGGCAAGAGGAGTCAGAGATTAAGGGTGTAGATTAATGTTGATTTTGGAAAGAAACAACTGAAAAAGACATGTTCCGGGTGTCTGGCTTCACTGTACAAGTTTGTTTATGGATGAGTTGGAGAAAGAACTTCCTTTGGCATCTTGAGTTACCTTCGTTACTTGGGCATGAGTGTGTTGCAAGAAGAGAAGTAGTACATTTTACGCGGGCTTGTTTGAGATTTCAGACCAGATCTAGCGAATGCGTTCAATGCATAAAAGGCATTTAAAATATTACCAAGTTCCATATGATTTTTTTTTTATTACTCATGACAAATTATGTCCATTTTGCCTGT
Source organism: Hystrix cristata (assembly GCA_004026905.1). NCBI lineage: Eukaryota > Metazoa > Chordata > Mammalia > Rodentia > Hystricidae > Hystrix > Hystrix cristata. The sequence goes on along the minus strand of PVJO010007105.1, from coordinate 495 downwards.
CCTCTGCTGGGGGTAATTATTGTCTCGTACACACTGAGATTTATGTCCGAATCAGTGCAAGGAAGCTGGTGTGAAGAAGAATCTGTAGTTTATGCAAAGTTCTTGTTACACTCTTAAACTTTGGATTTTTTACTTTTAGCGGTAGGTTAGAGGTAGGATAGAAGTCATCCTTGTAATTGACACTTAAGCACAGATTCCTTTTTCATAACTGATAGCGACTTCATTCATGCCAACCGCCAGACCCGGCGTATTATTCCTGTCAGTACTTGACGTTTTTGACAGGCCAGAAAATCTCAAGGCAAATAGACATATTTGAGCATGAGATGTTGACTTGCACTTCATGAAACTGCACCCCCTCCCACCTCGGAAGGGGAGCCGGGCGGGGGTGTGGCTGGGGTTTATGGAGTGGAAGTCTCTGTTCTGCCCCCACAGCTGGAGATGGTGACAGTGATCAAAATAAAGTCAAGTCCGGAAGGCTCATACACATCGGTCGTC
>PVJO010007104.1:0-84218 GCA_004026905.1 Hystrix cristata | reverse complement strand
GGGACCGCACCAGTGTCTACCACGCGCCCCACCAGGCACATTCATCTAAATGTGACCCCTCAGTGCCCCCAGAGATGAGACAACGACAGTTCCAGTTTGAATTGAGTTTAATAGGGTGCTTCAGAGATGCTCAGATGAGGAAGGATTCACTAGGACTGCAGAGGGCTGGGACAGGGAATCTGCTGAATTCTGTGTCAGAAAGCAGTAGGGGCCAGGCAGTGAGTCTGAGGGCCCTTCCTACAACTCAGGGGTTCAGATCCAAACTATGTGGGTCCTGGAGAGGAATAGGGGCCATCTGAGGGGCCCCACCGGGAAGGTACCGCGATGTCCTGAACACCACGAAGAGGGTGACATCTGTGTTTCTGGGTACAAGGGACTGAGCTGGAGAGAGGATCCTGAAAGATCCTAGTGGGTGGCAGTTAGAGGGGTCCAGGGCGTTTCACAGAAACAATCAAGGGGCCTCGATTTCACAGAAATCATCAAGAAGGCTCCTTGTGGGTGGAGAAAGGATAGCACACCACCCCAAATATTGGGGACTGTGCACCTCCCTGGCAGCCATTTTGGAGTTTTAATGTAAGACCCTAATGGCAAGACATTCCACATACATTATCATGGGTTTGCATCATTGCATACGCTGACTGTCCCACAGGACGGTGGGGACTGGAAAATCAGTCCAGGTCTGAGCTGAAGTCCTAAGAGGACAAGCCTGGGGGTGCCACACGGCTCCTCTTCAACAGCTGCCGTAGCTGGGGACAAATAGGTGAGAGTGAGAAGTGTGAGTGGGTGGAAGGAGAAGTGGGGAGACTAGCCGGAGATACGGCTAGGGATTAGACTTGGGGAAAGAAAAGGGCCAGGTGTTGCTGGCTGCGGGTTCCCACCGGGGAGTCATCATGGAAGGGAGTGAAAAGGTAGCAACAAGGGTCAGAAGTCACATCTGAGGTCAGGACTCAGAGTAAGGGATGGGAATCTGGAGGTCCCCTGGGGGAGAGTGGAAGGCCACATTCTGAGGTCAAGACTCCGTGTTGGGAGTACAGGTTACAGAGTCAGGTTTGGGGTAGATGTCAGGAGACACCATGTTGAGGGAAAGGATCAGACACTGATGTCAGAGGTCACGTTTTGAAATCAGGGGTGAATAAGAGCTGAGGTCACCCTCTAATGTCAGGGTTGGGTGAGGTGGCTCCCCCTTCCCCCGCTGGCTCAGAGGCCACTCCACCTGAGTGATGCTCACCCCCTCAGAGCCCGGCCCAGGTCGCAGCAGGTGGATGGGCTGCTCATTCTCCAGGTTGCGCAGCGCTGGGTCGGCCCCGGCTGCCAACAGGTGCCGCACGATGGCGTCCTGGAGAGTCCCAGGGGGCAGGGCCGCTGCCATGTGGAGGGCTGTGTTCCCGTGGGCCTAGGACAATGAGGGGCAGGCCGATGAGGCTCTTTGCTCAGCCGCCTGGGCCCCCACCTGCACTGCATTTCTGCCACATCTGCCACACCCACGTCCCACACTTCCCTCTATATCCTAGATGTGCCCTTCTCAGCCACACCACTCCGTGTCTGTGTCCCACGTATTCCCTTTCACACCTCACACTGCCCCCTTCATATCCCATAGCCACAGGATCCCAACATCCCACTGCCCTTTGCTCCCACATCTCACACAACCTGCACACCCAGCCCGGGCCCCCACCTTCATGTTGACAAAGGTCCGCAGGTCCCCCCGGGGCAGTTCCAGCAGCAACTGAACCAGGGTAGGGTTGGCAGCCTGCACAGCCAAGTGTAGAACTGTCTTGTTGCTCTTGATCTCCTGTGGGGAGAGGAATGGTAGCGGTCAGGCCAGCCCTCCACCCGGACCCCCTCCCATGGAACCCAGGAGCCTTTAGGGACCCTGGCCCTCCTCTGCAGACTCAACAGGGGTGCCTTATATAGTTGTGTGTGTACATTTTTTTTTCAGTGTTGGGGATGGAACTCAGGGCCTTGTGCTTGCTAAGCAAGTGCTCTCCCACTGAGCTAAATCCCCAACCCCATGTATATGTCATGTACTACACAATAGTACCACATTCAAGGGGTACATCTACTATGATAATTTTCCGGCACAAGTGTCTGAGAAGCTGGCTCTTTTTTGTAATCCCTCTGTGGCGGCATTTGTCCTGGCCACCTGCATTCTATTTAACACATTAAAATGTACCTTGTCCCATGCAAACTGTACTTTATCCAAAAGGACAAGAGTTGGTAGTACTTATTGGTGAACTCAACCCACTGCAATATTGAGCCATTCTCTTCATGTTTTGGAAAAAAATAAAAGATATTTTCTAAAATAAAACTTCATTACATGACTTTAAGGAATTTATGTTCTTTTATTTTTCTTTTTGGGATTGAACCCAAGGCTTTCACACTGAGCTACATTTCCAACTCTTCCTAAAATTTTGAGACAGGGTCTTATGAAGTTTCTTAGGTTGGGCTTGAATTTGTGATCCTTGTTCCTCAGTCTTGCAGAGTGCTGAGATTACAGGTGTGCATCACCATGCCCGGCAGAATTTGTGTTCTTTACAAATGAGTATTAAAAATTTTATGTGTTGTACAAGGAAACCAACCTAGTTTGCACACCAAATAAATTAGGAAGGAAAAATAGATTGAAGAGGAAGCTTCCATATTAAAAATAATTTAAATCCTGTTGTGGTAGCACACGCCTGTAATCCCAGCACTCTGGGAGGCTGCGGTAGGAAGATCACAAGTTGGAGCCCAACCTGGACAATCTAATGACAGCAAGACCCTGTCTCAAAAAATAGAAAAAGGGCTGGAGACGTAGCTCAGTGTGAAGGCTCTGGGTTTAGTCCTCAGTACCACAAACAAATGCCCAGTAATTTTATGGAAATAATTATTTAATTATATGCTTGGATTTGGATTTAGATTTGCTTAAAAATAACATAGGATGGTACAGCAGGGTCCTAGGGTCAATCCCAGAACTGCCAAAAAAGAAAAATAAATGACATAGGAAAGAGAGAAAGAGAAAGAATGAATGGTGCAGGGCTGATTACTGATTCTGAGTACATGGCGTTCATTTTCTTTACTCTTTATTGTGTTCGACATTCTTTGTTTCTTCCTCCAGTACTGGGAATTGAACCTGCGGTCTTCACACGGAGCTGCATCTCAGCACTTATTTTTAATTATGAGACAGGGTCTTGCTAAATTGTCCAGGCTGGGTTCAAACTTGCAATTCTCCTGTCTCAGCCTCCCAGAGTGCTGGGATTATAGAAATCCGCCACCAAGCTGGGCTTGTGTTCAAAATTCTTGAACTAAAAAAAATACTTTTAACTAAGTGATACTTAATTCGCAGCCAGCCTATAAAGAAGCTACTGTCATGAGAAAGGAGGATAACAGAATTAGGACCTGGATTCTGGGGTGAGACTTCCTGGATTCTACTCCCCTTTCTGACACACAAGCTCTAAGATTTCCAGTTCCTTGTGCCTCTGTTTCTTTGTCAGTAAAACTGGGAAATAATAATAGCATCCACCTCAAAGGGTGTTTGTGAGGCTCCAATAAATCCATGACACTAAGAACTTGGTTGAATACTAAGTGGTGGACAAATTGAAGTTAAGATCAGTAATATTACTACAAGTTGACAACTTGGGCACAGTGAAGTAACGTGTTCAAGGTCACACAGCCAGAAAGAGACAAAGCCAGCATTTGGTTAGTTCCCTGGACACCCAGGTGGCCCTGTCCCTCATACCCTCCTACAAGCTAGCCGCCCACAGCCCAGCTCACCTGGCTGGTATGATCTGCACCCATATGCAGCAACATCTGGACGCAGGCCAGTCTATCTCGGGCTTGGGTACTCAGCATCCGAGGACAGAGGCTGGGTGGGCGCATAGCAGCATTGAGGGCCAGGATGGCTGTGTGGAGGGGGGTGAGGCCTGCAGAATGGCGACAGTAAGAGATGTATACCTGGGCACCCTCCCTGCGCAGCCTCACCCGTCACAAACAACCCTGCCCACACCATCTCACCTTCAAAGTCTCTGGCTTCCAGGTTGACCTGAACGCCTGACTTAAACACAGCCTGAGAGGAAGAGGAGGAAGAGTGCTGTGCGTGGGTCTCCCCGGCCTCCTAGCCTGGAAGCTAGGATCTGAGCAACCAATCCACCCCACACAACCCTCCTGCCAGCTGGCCATACCGAAAGGACTTCTGGGAGCCCATAGGTGGCAGCCACATGCAAGACAGAACGCCCCTGATGGTCAGTGGCATTAGGCTCTGCTCCCAGGTTCAAGAGATCCTCCACAATCAGCGGCTGATTGGCAGCAGCAGCCACCAGGAGAGGGGTCTGCAGGTCACAGAAAGAGTCAGTCTGGACTCCCAGGAGCCTCACCCACCCCCAGTAATCCAGCCTTCCACCCACCCCCACCCTCAGGCCCAGGAACTCAAGACCCCATTGCCCTCTTCTCCAGGATCCAGAACTCCAGGCCCCTCATTCTCACCTTGCCCTTATGTTCACGAATGTCCAGATGTCTATACATCTGGAGCATCTCGGCTGCAGCATAAGCTGCCCAGCGCAGTCCTCGAGCCGCCAACAGGTGCAAGAGCCTGAGGACAGGTGCGGGCAGCGGTGAGAACAGCTCCTGCTGAGCCAGGAAACTAAAAATGCACCCCTTTTCCCATATACTCACGTATCTCCCTCCTCATCCTGGGCCAGCAGCTGTTGGGGCCCCAAGGCCAGCATGTGAGCTCGGGCTGCATCCAGGGATGGTCCCGTGCATGGGGGCAACTGTGGAGGTCCTGGGGGGAGCCCAGAAACTCTCCAGGATCCTGCCTGTGGCAGGGAGGGTTCTGCATAGTGGCGAGTATCCAGGGAATCCTGAAGGATGCAGGCAGTGGAGACAACCAGTCAGCTGGGAACCCCCTTCCCATTCCACCACACAGCCCCTGCACCAAGCAACTTTGAACTGCTGGGCCTCAATTTTGCCCATCTGGAGAATGGGGTCTTACCCCAGTCCCTGACATCTCAGAATGCTGCATGAGGGCCACTGGAAATTTTTAGAGGTCTTCAGCACCCTCTCCCTATTTGATGTCTCACCTCCATCCCCAGGGGAAATGGGCCTGGCCTTCCTGAGTCTGAGGGTGGGTAGAAATCAGGAGTCAGGAAACCTTCAGCAGTGGAAGCAGGGTAAGAGCAGGAGCTGTCTGTGTAGGCAGCATGCGTATTGGGGTCCCAGTCTGGAAAGCCTGTGGAGGGGGGCAGGCTGCCAAATCCAGAACCTAGAGTCTCCTGAAGTGCTGAGAAGTGGGTATGGCCTGTGTGTGACAGGAGGGACAGAGAAGGCTTGGTTACCAGTGCTGGGGGAAGTCACAGCCAAGGCACTATGATTCCCAAGAAGTCCCAGAGCTAGGACTTCTGGAACACCAAGGGGCTGGGATCTAAAATCCTGGTACACCAAGGGGCAGAAGCTTAGACTACTGGGAAACCAAAGGCCTGGTTCCTAAAGGACTATGTACACAGACTACTGGGCTCCAGAAAAAATAGATCACATTTTACTGAGTCCCAGTGAGAATGAGGGCCTGACCTCTCCCTAGGTCCCCCAAAGTCTGAGAGCCTGAGAGAAGCTGGCAGGGAGGGGAGCTGAGGGAAGCAGGTGAGTTTTCAGACTTACTAGCCTCTGCCTCATTTACGGATGGCGTCAGGGGCTGGGCCGGGGAAGGAGAGAACTGGCCCTATAGAGACAGAAGCAAAAACGAACAAGGGTGAATTTCTTTTTTTTTTTTTTTTTTTTCAAGGGTGAATTTCTGTATCCGGCAGATTCTCAGCATCTGGTCCCGACCTATAGGGTATCAGAGTAAGGACTACAAACTCTCATCAGCCCTGCAGGCCAACAAGCCAGTAAATTCCTGCCGGACATCACATGGCCTGACCCAACTACAGGGCTTCCCCCGGCCTCACCGGTGCCCCTCCAGCGTCCGGCTGCTGCTGGCGACGCCTCTGTTCTTCCAGGAGCTTCTTCACTGTCTGTGTTTGGCAGTGGCTTCGCTCATTCCGGCTCACTGTGGGGGAGGAGACAGAGAATCATCAGGGGTCCTTAAGTCACCCAAGTGCACGGGGTAGAGGGGTGGATGTGGGCGCCCTCCCGCGCGGAAAAACTGGCACACTGATGCCGCCTGAGAACTCCAAGGCCAACAGAAGATTCTGGGTGCGGCACCCGCCTCCGCTGTTTCCTTCCCTTTGCTCCGCACTTTCCCCCTGACCCAACTTTCCACCAGCGTCGTGGAAACTGAGGAAGGGGGTGGAGAGCGCCCCTCTGCAGCAACCCCTTCCACTTCCGTAAAAAAATCCCACCCCTTGATCACCCAGTCCTGAAGTCTGGGTCGGCTGTGGGGCGCCGGGCATCATCTCCTCGGAGAGTCACATCCAGGTCCCTAATATCTCTCTCCTCTGGAAGCTGACCCGCCTGCTACTCTCTCCCGGGGAAACCAGGAGGCCGAGTCCCCTGAGGAGCCACGAGCGCACAGCCCCCTAACTCATCGGGCATCTGGGAAGTCCAGACCTCACACCCCACCAGCACCTCCGCAGACGCAGAAGCCCGGGGCGCACCCCGCAGATGCAGCGGTCCCCGAACCCAGCACCCTCTTCCCAGGACCCAGGAAGGCCGCACCCACGGCGCTCAGCGGTCTCAGCCCGGGTTCCGGCGAAGAACGGGTTAAGCCGCAGAGGCTGACTCGGAAAACGCGGGACGCGACGCGCTAACGTCACAGCGCCGCGCAAGGGAATCTTCCACCGCCCCGCCCCCCGCGCGCGCCGCAGGTGTCCGGACCGAGGCGGGTGCGCGGCCGAGCGTGGCGCTCGGAATCCACGCGCGCGGGGAATTCCTGCCCGGCCCGCGGGCCTGGACGCTCGGCGCTCGGGGAAATCCCGGGGTTGGGGCAGCGTCGCGGCCGGGCACCCGACCTTCCCCCCGAGAACCCAGGCCGAGCTTGAACAACCACGCCCCCGGGCCCCAGTCCAGCCCCTCCTCTCGCGGGATCAGCGGTCCGCCTATTGCACTCCCGGACCCAGGATTCCGGATCCGTCGTCCCCGACGCCTCCGGGACTCAGGACTCCAGATTCCCGCCGCTCCTCCGCCCGGTCCACCAGCAAACAACCAGCACGCGCACTCTCAGGGCCCAGGACGTGGTGCTCCAGCTCTGTCCCCTCAAAAGTCCAACCCCAGCCTGTAACTCTTCAGGTTCAGTCCTAGGGACTGAGCCCAGGTCTTAGCACTGAGCTACCTCTCCAGCCCTTTTGAGACAGGATCTCGCTAAATCGCCAGACTGACCAGGCTGGGCTCAAATTTGCGAACCTCCTGCTTCTGCCTCCCAGAGTGGTAGGATCAACAGCCTCGCTCCCCCATCCCCAGTCTGTCTCTCTTAAGTAGCTGAGCGTGCCTTGCCCTCGCCCCGTGCATTACCTCGGGGATTCCGTGGCGCGGATTGCGGGCCCCCAGGGCCGCGGCCTCGGCGCTGCGCCAGCCTCGCTGTTTCCCCGCGGAGCCGCCGCCGGGTCCCCGATTTTAGGTTCGGTACCCCGCGAGGTTTTAAATTGGAGTACTGGCACCGCCCAGTCCCGGGCGGGGCCCCGCCCACAGGCCTGGGAGTCCCCGCGTCGCGCTCCAGCAAATTCAGTTTCTGAATGGGTGGGGCTGACTTGGAGGGTTCAACTCTCGAGGGCCCCCCTCCCGCAAAGGGGGACCCGGGGAGTCTCGGTGCCTGGCCTGAAGGAGCTGAGGGCACCTGACTCCAGGAGGAAGGGGACGTTAGGAGCCTGGACTTCTGAGTCTTTATCCAAAGGGATGTTAGGGGCCTTGTCTCCTAGACCCTAGGCTGAGGGCAGGCAGAGCACTATTATTCGGTCCTGGGTGAGGAGGCCAGGGGTCTGGACCCTTTGTCTTGGGGTCAGGAGTCCTCTCCCACATTGCCTCACAAGTCAGGTTTCATATATTCTTCATCGTTTAAAATAATTTGTTACCGGCCTGCGTGGTGGCACATGACTATAAACCCAGTCAGTGCCCTGGGAGGCTGAGGCAGGAGGATTGCAAGTTTAAGTCCAGCGGTCACCTTAGGGACTTAGCTAGGCTCTCTCTCAAAATTAAAAGAAAAGAAAAAAAAAAGAAAGGTTACTGTAGCGGAGGCGCTTTGCTGGCTGCTGAGGTAGAGACCTGTGAACTAAGCCAGCCAGCAGGAATTTCCAGCCCTCAAAGCTGACTGACATTCCGATGGAAGACGGCTCTCAGTTCCCACTCAGTGACCATCTCCGCACTGACCGTGGTGTCCAAATTTCTCCCGTTTTCAAGACTCCGCTCTCCTGGGTCTCCTCCCTTCCTTGATACTCCTCCACAGTTTCTTTGGCTGATTCCTCTCCTTGTCTTCCATTCTGCATATGCGTGTGTGGAAAAGGGGGAGGTTCTCTGTACAAACTTCCTTGGTGATCTCATCCAGTCTCAGGGTTTTATTTTTTGTTTTATTTTTTATTTATTTTTCTTTTCTGTCTCGGTTTTAAATACCATCTTTAAGCCATCCACCCTCGAATTTCCATGTCCAGACCAGATTTATCCCGTGAACCCGTAAAAGAGCTGAGGGATCATCCCAGCACTCTGGAGGGCTGAGGCAGGAGGATCATAATCTCCGGCCCGGTCTGGGCAATTTAGTGACTTGGTGAAAACCTGTCTCAAAAAATAAAAAGGACTGGGCATGAATCTCAGTGTGAAGGCCTGGGTTCAACCTCCGGGATGGGGAGGCGGGAGAGAGATTCACATTGAGCGCTGTGGGCTTTCTGCGACTCCACCGGGAGACGTGTCAGCATTTCCAACTCTGCGTGCCCAGCCCGGAGCACTTCCCTTCATGCCAGCTTCCCCCGATCCTCTGCCAGTCCACACTCCATCTTTTCCACCACTCCCTCTGGGAGCCTGGGTCATACTGGATCCCTCTCCTACACACCCACATCTGCTCCATCAGCAGATGTCCTTGGCTCTACTTCCAGACTATTTCTAGAATCCTCCTAGTGCCCACACCCTGTCCACCTGTCACTCCCACCTGGACAACCATAGCAGCCTCTGGGGCTCTCTGAGCCTCCCCCGCATTCATTCCCCAAAGGCAGTAGCAGGGGCACCCCCCATGCACAAACACACGCACAGGAAATAGGTGGCCTTGCAGGGTGTCATCCGCTACTGCCACCTCTCTGCTCCCCCACTGTTCCTCGGGACTTCTCTGGACCACAGTCCTGGGCCAGGGCCCTCAGTTCCCAGCCCACCATGGCCCCTGCAGGCCGAGTCCTTCTCCTGCTTCTGCTCCCAGGTGAAGTCAGCAGTTCCTGGGGGGGCAGCGGGCACAGTGCCAGGAGGAAGGGTGACATCCGAAGGCATGGGTCTGTGGGTGCCCTTTTCTCTGTGCCTCCTCCCTTCCTGGAGACCTACTGAATCTTAGGGCCTGGGTCCTTGGGGGAGGATATGTGGGGTGGGACATTCTGGAACCTGTAATCTGCCCTTAGGTCCTATTTTCCCCTGTCAGTGCCAGGTGACTGCTTCTACTTCCCACTTTCTTTGGGGGGGAGTATTGGAGCTCAAACCCAGGGCGTTTGCACTGAGCTACATCCCCAGCCCTTTTAAAAAAATGTATTTATTTATTTATTTGAGACAAAATTTCACTAAATCACTAATTGCCCAGACTAGGCTCAAACTTGGATCTTCCTGCCTCAGCCTCCCAGAATGCTGAGATTACAGGCATGCACCACCACACCTGGCTTCTACTTCCCACTTTCTGTCCCTGGAAACTCCCCTTTGGTTTTAGCCCAGCTTTTCCATTCACCTATCCAGAGTAGAGTTTATTTCTCCAGATATCCCCTTCCCTGCTTTAGGGACTACTCCCCCTCATCTACTTTCTCTTTCCACAGTGCTTGCAGCTCAGACTCCCCCAGGTGAGCGATCACGCCCTCTCTTTGGCACTCAGGTACAATTCTATCCCTAAAGGAGAGGGCCTTAGGGTCCTCGAACGCCCCCAGCGGCTGCCCAGGTGACTGACTCGCCTCCAGTCTGCAAATCCGAGCCCCAGAACCTCAGCGACTCTCTCCAGGGCCCACCTCGCCCCATTCGTTATGGAAGCCTCGGGGAGTCAGAGAGCACGATGTCTCCTTAGCAGTAACCCACGTGCCCAAGGCACAGCCTGGCGGTCCCAGGACACCCCAGCCCCCTCCTTTCATTGCTCAAGCACAACCCCAGCATCTGGGATCCACCTCGGTTCCAGGGGTCCTCCTCTTCTCCCTATTACCAAAAGCACAGCTGGGGACCCAAAGCCCCCTCAGCCATCTTCTCGTCTGGGCCCCACCCTCCAGGTTCTTGCTCCGGATGTGGGCCGCTCTCCCCGCCGCTCCTGGCTGGTCTTGTGGTGGCAGATGCGGTCACGTCGCTGCTCATCGTGGGCGTGGTCTTCGCCTGTGCCCGTCCCCGCCCCCGCCGCAGGCCCCCCCAAGGTGACGGCAGAGACTGGGCGGGGCCTGGAGGGAGGGGGGGTGTCCCTAGGGAGGAGGTCCCGTGGAGGGGGCTCCTGGGGAAGCCCTGGAGGAGGTGCGGGGGAAACCCTGGAGGAGGTGCCTGGGGGAACCCCTGAGGAAACCCCAGAGGCAGGGGGTCCCCAGGAAGGTGGAGAAGTGGGGTGGGGGGTGGGAGGTGATCAGGGTTCATGATTCCTCTCCCCCACTCCCAGAAGACAGCAAAATCTACATCAACATGCCTGGCAGGGGCTGACCCCCGCAACTTTGACCCCTGATTTCTGACCTTCTCATCCTGGACTCTGCGTGGCAGCATGAGAACACACACACACACACTCACACATTCACGCTAATGCACATCCACACACACAAATACATATGCACACATCCCCTCCCCTCCGGATTGAAATAAAGCAATTAAAAATCTCTAGTTTTATTCTTCAAAGAACCTCAGGGTTCTCAAAGCCTTCCTCTAATTAGCTGTTTCTAGACCAAAGACTCCTGAGGACCCCACATATGCCCAGTTCTGCAGCCCAGGGATATGACATAACAACAATTTTTTGCTTTTGAGTTCCATTGTTTATTTGGGGACAATATTGGGGCGCGATCTGATAGCTCGAGAAGGGCACTGTGTGGATCTGTATCCTGGTAGGAGGAGAAATGATGTGCTGCACGTGCATCAGGAATGGCTGGATCCAGGCATCGGGCTGTCGGCAGGTGTGGTTTGGACTTATCTGTAATACTGCTGCCGCTGTGTGTTGAGGTCGCTGTAGACATCTGACCTTGTACCCTGGAGCTCCTAAAGGGATGGAGACCATCAGTGGAAGGGGCCCAACGAATAAAACAAAACCCAACCTTCTTCTTGTGGCCTACAAGCTTTTTGAACTCTATAACCATGGAAGAGATCCGGGTTTTATTCAAGTATATCCTGCGTTCCCCTTTCCCCTCTGCCCCATCATTATGCTCTAGCCCCAGGGTCTTTGTACAGGATATTCCCTCTTCCTAGAATATGGGTCCCTGAGATCCTCAACCTCCTTTCTCCCCCTTCAAGCCTCAGTTCATGTCACATCCTCAGCAGCATTTCTCAATTTCCCCCTCTTTATTGCCCCCTCTCCTATCACTATCTTATTAATCTGCTTTATTTCCTTCATGGTGGTTTCCCTAAAATGATCTTGTTAATTTGCCTCAAGTCTGTCCACTCAACTAGGCTGTGAAGTCTGTTAGACTTCAGGGTTTGCAAACCCTTACCCCAGAGGGTAGGGTAAGGGGGTCTAGGGAACCGAGGGGCAAGCCTCAGACAGAATCTATGACTCAGATAGTGTCTGCCAGTCGGGGTGTGTACTTCTCAGGGGAAGGGTCTGAGAGGCTCTGGGAGCCCCTAAAGGAGGAGCTTTGCTGGAGAGGGACAGCCAGGACACTGTCGGTCTATATCATGATTTGTGCATGTGTGTGGTGCTGGGGACCGATCCAGGGCACCAGCCATGCCGGGCAAGTGCTCCACCACTGAGCCACAGCCCCAAGCCACACATCATGGACTTTATGTGTGCGTGTGTGTGTGTGTGTGTGTGTGTGTGTGTGCGTGTGTGTGTGGTTTTCTGAGGATTCTGTAGCTTTTGCCAGCTTCTCAAAGGGATGTAGGAGAGAGGTGTTAGGGTGCTTGGGAGGGCAGGGTGTTTGTGGGCAGGAGTAGACAGGAGTGAGAGGTGAGAAAGAGTCTGGTTTCCTTACCTGATAAGGCGACTCGGTCTCAGTAATGGGCTGCTTCCGGGTCACTGGGGTGGGGGTGGGGGGAAAGCGTGCAAAGATGGATGGACCATGAATTAGGATTTCTTTCTTTTTTTTTTTTTTTTTTGTGCTGGTGATTGAACCCGAGGCCTTCACACCAAGCTACATCCCCAGGCTTTTTTAAATATCAAGATGGGCCTCACTAAATTGCTAACTTGGCCAGCTGGGCTTGATTTATGATTCTCCTGCCTCAGCCAGAGTGCTGGGACGACAGGTGTGCACCACTATGCCCAGTTTATTTTGTTGTTTTAAAACCAGACCCTCCATCACCACCCCGCCGGATGTCTGTGACCTGACGGGTTACTCTTAGCCCCCACCAGTTCAGTCCTCAGTGTCCCTGGTCAACTCACTTACCCTGGGCGGTCTTTCGTCCCCGAGGGACCAGTCGGCCCAGAGAGTACACAGCCAGGGCAATGAGCAGAGTCAGCACCAGGTCCCCCAGCACGATCCCTGCCAGCACCCCGGGGCTCACAGGTGAGCAGTTACATCCTGGGAATGCAGCACACGGGTCAGGGAGGTTGCTGTGGGTTGGGCTCTGGGGGTGGATGTTAGCAGGAGGAGGTCTAGAAGGTTGGGGAAGGGACAAAATGGGGAGGTTGGGAGGTAGAGAGAGAGACTGCCTGGTCTTGCCTTACCACTCTGAGCCTGGACAGGACTGAGACCTGAGGAGGGGAAAAAGAGGTAAACTGAGCCATGGAGCAGTGAGCGAGCTGCGGTAGGATAAAAGCTTGGAAAGGTGGACAGCAGCGTCCGGCAGGACTTGGCACACAGGCGCCAGTGCTGTCGGACACGTGTGGCTTCTACGACTGCCTCCCCTGTTGCAACATCCTTGTGCGTCCCCTCCTTCTGCTTCTACCAGGGGCCAAATCTTGGGGTCTCTGGCTCAGGGAGAGACCCACAGGTTTGGGAGGACCTGCTCCCACCAATCCTCCCCTTGGAATTTCTCTTCCCACACTGCTCCCTGCTCGGTCCTTGGCTGAGCCCGGAGACTCAGGAGGTGGCTGCAGAAGCCCACAACTCACCAACCACCATCAGAAGGAGCAGAAGGAGCAGGAGCCGACAGGAGGGTTCCGGGTCCCCCATGATGTTGTGACACTGCCGGACACTACAGTCCAGGAGCCAGTGGATGTGGTGTGGAGTCCAAGCTAGTGAAGGAGGAAGTCTGAGGTGGGTGGTGGCAGGAGGAGGAGGGGAGGAGGAGGGACAGACAGCACACCAGAGAGAATCAGGCCCAGGGGCCATGCGCTGTCCCTGACAACTGAATGCAAAGGGTGGCTGCATGTGTCAGTTCTTAACCTCTATCCCCAGTTCAGGGTCAGACATCACTGTATCAAAGGGCCAGTGGCTGCCTATGATTGAAGCCAGCTCTGCCTCTGCCTAGCAGTCACTCAACATCTCTGGGCCTCATTTGAGAAAAGTAGGGGAGATCTTTCGCAGAAAGTAAAGAGACCAAGAGGTGGAGGGAGAGGGCAAGTGAGGAGGAAGGGAATAAAAAAAGAATTAAGGTATGTTATGTACATGTACCCACTCCCCACAGCACATGTAATCATTATGTGCTAATAAAAAATTTTCTCAAGATTGGGAGTGAAATAGTATGTATTTGGTAGGTTTCTTGTGAGGATTATATGAATTGACATACTTAGAAGGCCTGACATTTGTCAGCTTTTCGTAAGTATCAACTAAAATTATTATTTGATAATCAGACCACTGTGGTGTCTGAGGATATATTAAGAGAAAAACACTAGCGTGTGGGCACTAATGATGTACAGAACTCTGTCATTTGTGTGAAATCACTTAATCCCCATGACACGAACGTCTCCTGTGGTCAACGTTCTTATCCCTGCTCCATGAAGAGGGAAAGACACTTGCCCAGGGCCACAGAGCAAATAAAGGTGGAAATGGAAGCCAGGGCCCAAAGAAAGAAGGAACGAAGAAGAAGGAGATGGGAAAGAAAGGGAGAATCTGAGGCAAAGCAGAGAAAGAGGGTGAGAATTAGTGTCACAGGCACACACAACCACAGACAGGCTTGAGGCTCAAGGTGAGACAGGTGGGGACAACCTGATGACCACTGGGCCGAGCTGGGCTGCCCTGCCCAGTGAGGAAGTGGCAGGGAGCAAGGACTGAGGGGACCACCCAGACAGAGACACGGACTCCTAGCCCCCCAAGGGAGCCCAAGCTGAGGCTGGAGAAGGAGGAACCTGAGGTTAGGGTGCTGGGGGTGACAGCTACAGGAACTCCCTCCCCCAGGCACAGGTCACACCCTGGCGCTCCGGGCCTGGGCTCAGGGGAGAAAGAGGAAGATGGGTGCTGGTCACGGGGCAGGCGCTGGGTGCCGTTGGGGAAGGGAGGGGTCTGGAGGCCACAGGAGGCTCAGAGCTGCTTGGGGCCACCGCTGCCCAGGCCTGGCAGAGCCCATTAGGTCCTGGACAAGCTCAGAGGCTCAGACCCGTGGCCTCCTGGGCACAGCAGGACTCTCAAGGCAGCCTGAGCAGAGTGGGCAAGGGCGGTCAGAGACCAGGGAGGGCCGTGACCCAGCTCCCGTGGTCACAGGCCCCCTCTGGTTGTGGGTGGGGACAGACCGTGGTGGCCCAGACGGGAGTAGGAAACTGGGCCACTGTGCTGGTAAAATTTATTGTGAGGACTTTGAGGCTGATTAGAATAATGACTGGCACCTTGTATTGCTCACAAAATGTTAATCATTGTCACCATTAACATGACTGTTATTAGCATGTCCAGTGTTGAATTCTGGGCTCCCTTGATTAAAAACCCTCCCATAGCCAGGCACAGTGGGAACACAGTGGTGTGCACCTATAATCCCAGCACTCCAGAGGCTGTGGCAGGAGAATCATCTCAAGTTCAAGGCCTGCCTGAACTACATAGCGAGATCGTGTCTCAAAAAAAAAAAACAAAAAACCAGGGATTGAGGATTCAGCTCAGTGGTAGAAGACTTGCCTAGCAAGTGCAAGGCTCTGAGTTCAGTCCCCAGTGCCGCCCCCCACAAAGGACTGGAGATGTATGCAGTGCTACAGTGCTTGCCTAGCAAGTGTGAGGTCACAGATTCAATCTCTAGTACTGCAAAACAAAACACTATAAAACAGCCAGGTGTGGTGGCTCGTGCCTTGCAATCCCAGCACTCTGGAGGCTGAGGCAGGAGGATCACTGTGAATTTGAGGCCAACTTGGGCTATATAGTTAGTTCAAGGCCAGCCTGAACCACATGGCAAGACTCCATCTCAAAAAATAAACAAAACAAAACAAAAATTCCTCTCTTAGCCCTTTAGCATCAGCCTCCTGACTGCATCCTCCAACCCCTGCCAGGCATGAACTCTCCCCAGAAGACACAGCCAGGACACACAGGCACCATCCAAGGCTGAGTTAGGGTCCTGGAAGCCCCTTTTAGTTGCTAACATGTATGAGGCCCAAGTGGTCCCAAGGGAAGGGACAGGGTGGGGCATATGTGGGATATGAGCTAAAGAGTTCTTTACCAGCTCGAAGTGAAATACTTCAGTATTTTTGCAACCATTACAACCATGCTGGTGCAGTCCATGGAATGCGGGGCTGGGCGGTCTCTGAGCCAGGTGGGAGGATAAGGTCTCCCTCTTGGGTGAAGGAGGAAGATGAAGTGGAAGGCATCCTGCTGACTAAGCTGTGCCCGTGATGCATTCAGGCTGCGGGAAGCTGGGCTGAGGGCCTCATCCAAGACCTGCGAAGTGGTCCAACATCTCCTGGCAGCAAGCCAGGAGGTGGGGAAAGTCAAAGCTGACTTTCCCGGTAGCCAGGCTGTCTGCTAAACTGGTGGCCAGCTGGCCCCTGTGGAAGCTACAGCTTCTCCTCCCCTCGACAGCCAGAAGGAGCTTTTGAAAAATCAGACAAATATAGCTGGGGCGTAACTCAGTGGCAGAGCGCTTCATCACATGAATGAGTTCCTGGGTTCCAGGTCCACCAGCAACGAAATGAGACAATTTAATCTTTTAAATGGCCAAAAGATTTTGGAACAGACATTTCACAAAAGACACACAAATGTTCAATAGTAAGTATGTGGAAAAGTGTTCAACATCATTAGTCACTAGAGAAATACAAATGAAAACCACAATGAAATACCACTGCACATCCACTAGAGAGACTAAAATTAAAAAGACTGACCCTATCGAGAATCAGCAGGGGGCTGAGGATTTAGCTCAGTGGTTAAAGTGCTTGCCTACCAAGCATAAGGCCCTGAGTTCAATCCCCAGCACCAAAAAACAAAACAAAAAAAACTTAAAAAAAAAAAAAAAAAGAATCAGCAGAGATGTAGAGCAGTTGGAAATCTCACATGCCACTGGTGGAAATGGTCTGGTGGTTTTTTGTAAAGATAAGTATTCACCTACCCAGCAACCCAGCAATTCTGCTACCTACCCAAGAGATGTTATTTACCCAAGAGATAGACAAGCATATGTATACACCAAGATGCACGGGGTCTGCAAGATCTCTTCCCCGCCTCTCCCTCTGTCCTTCCCACCCACCTCTCTCTCCCTCACACACCACTCACTGGTTCACTGAAGACACTGGCCCCCGAGCTATTTCTTGAATGAGTCAAGCTCAGCCTTGCCTCAGGACCTTTGCATTTGCTGCTCTCCTTCTGCTGTGGTTTGAATATCTCCTCCAAAGCTTGTGTTGCTATTGCAACAGTGTGCAGCAGTGGGATGTTTAGTGGGGGATGAGGATGGGGAGGGCATGGTGTCACAGGTCTGTAATTCCAGCACTCAGGGAGGCCGAGGCAAGTAGATCACAAGTGTGAGCCCGACATGGGTAATTTAGTGACTTAGCAAACCTTGTCTGAAAATACAAAGTCAAAAGGACTGGGCATATAGTTCAGTACAACAGCCCTGGGTTCAATCCTCAGTACCAACCACACACACACACACACACACACACACACACACAAAGACGGGATGAAGTCACCTCATGAATGCATTAATACCTTATCAAGGGAGTGCATTTCTAATGAAAAGGGTGAATTCATCTGATCCCCATCTCTCCTGTGCTTTGTCACCCTTCTGTCTCATGTGACTCAGCATGGAAGCCCTCGACAGGTGCTGGCACTGTGCACTCAGACTTCCCGGCCTTCCGAAGTGTGAGCCAAATAAACTCCTGTTGTTGATAAATTACCTCGTCTGTGGTTTTCTGCTACAGAAGCAGAGAATGAACCAAGCCATCCCCACCCACCATGCTTTTCTCAGAGCATCTGTGTAACTGGCATCATTGTAAAACTTCGCATCCTCCAGGTCTCAGCCCAAGGGCCCTGCTATTCCCAAGGCTGTGCCCAACGCCACTGCCACAGTGTGCCCCCCCACCACACACACCAGTTTCCGTTTCTCCCCAGTATTTGTCATACCTAAACTTCTCAGATCTGTGTGTTCCTCATTTTTACTGCTTGTCATTTCCTGTAGAATGGAAATTCCATAAGAACAGTGACCTTTCTGTCTCATCCCACTATGGTATCCCCAGTGAACAGCGTAGGGGCTCAATAATTATTTCTTGCATGTTGGACTAAATGACTACCAGAGATAAAAAGCTGGATGAAACCTGGCTTCTTGTATCTGAAGAGGTTTAAGGGTTCCAAACATATTTAATCACTTGGCAGATAAAAATGCTTGGATCAGCTGGGCCTGGTGGCAAATGCCTGTAATCCCTGCACTCTGGGAGGCCGAGGCATTTCTTATCTTGGTGTCCTCAATCTTGAAGGGGGATGAGATAAGTTAGGTAAAGTTAGGCTAATAAACTTTGTATCACCAGACAGATGCTCCTTAAATGATTAACATGCAAAAAAAAAAATGATTAACACGCAGAGCTGAGCAGGGACCCTACCCAAAGTTGTAAAGTAACAAAGAGGCGGATGAAAAATGAAGGCAGAGATGCCAAACTTTGTCTTGCTTTTGCTCCCCACTGGGCCTCCCACTTTTTTTTTTTTTTTTTTTAGCCAAAGCAGCTTTAAATCCTTGACTATCTCAGAAGAAAATACAAATTACATTTTTAATGAGAAGCAGGTTAAGGGCCTAGGAGTTTGTTTGTCCTCTGTCTTTCTGTGGTGATCACAGTCATTTTATTTTCTCATCTAGTTTATTTTTGGAGACACTCTGGCAAAGGCATCCTGCCTTTCATGGTGCTCCTGGGTTGTGAGGTTGATGAGATCGTGCAGAGGACAAGGGGGCAGGAAAGAATCCATGCTTTTCATGGGTCATGTGTTAAGGGGCAGGAGAGCAACTGCCCTCTGTCCCCATAGTGGTCTCTGTGTCAACTCCATGTGGAGAGAGGCCCCATGGAGGAGGCCAAGGCACCCCAGGGGACATCTGCTGCTAACGTTCTAACTAGACAAGTGACTGAAATCACCTCGGCTCTTTCATACCATCCAAGACACCCACCAAATTCAGCTGTTCAAGTGTCTCCAGTCAACACCACGCAGAGAAGAACTATCCAGGTAGCCCAAAGAATCATAGGAAATTGTAAATCTTTGTTCTAAGCCACGCTTTTGGGAGAGGGGGTTCCACTGCAAAGCCACAGACTTTGGAAAGATCACTGATATTTTAGAGGCTTGAACTAGCTGAGTTAAAAACAATGTAGATGCTGGGTACACGCCTATAATCCCAGCACTCTGGGAGGCTGAAGCAGGAGGATCACAAGTCTAAATCCAGCCTGGACAGCTAAGTGACTTAGCAAGACCCTGGTTCAAAATGAAAAAAAAAAATTTTTTTTAAAAAGAAAGGCTGGATAATGTAGCTCAGTGTGGAAGCCCTGGATTCAGTCTCCAGTAACACACACACACACACACACACACACACACACACACGCTCAAAAGCTGATGTGCATGAAGGTTTGCGGCTGTGACACAAGCTCTGAGGGAAGGCAGCACGCAAACAGCAGAGGAAGTGACAACTTCGGCGGGCTGGGCTCCCTCCAGGCCTCTCTCCCTGTAGCCCACTCCTGCGTTTCACTGGGCCAGCTCTGCTCATCCTTGCTTCAGCCCCTCCCTGCTCTTAGAGAGCCACGGAGCCTCTGCCATCTTGCTGGCATCATGATTTAAAAAGAAAAAATCGTGGCCCTAGGGTTTGAGCCCAGTACTGGGGATTGAACCCAGAGCCTCCACACACAGCTACCTCTCCGGCCCTTTTCTATATTTTCATTTTGACATAGGGTCTCACAATGCTGCTAACTCGCCCAGGCTGGGCTCAAATTTACAATCCTCCTGCCTCAGCCTCCTAGAATGCTTAGGATTACAGGGAGGTGCCATCCCAGGGCTCTATCTGACTCTGGAACTCACCCTGCCCAGGGGTGGGGCAAGCTGAAAGGAGCAAGAGGTTAATGCCCCCAAGAGCAGCCTTCAGCCGACAACTGATGGGAGTTGGTATGTAAAGGCCTCGGCTTATTTACCTGTGCATAGCACAACGTAGGGGCGTAATCCGCACTGGTTCCTAGACATCCCCAGCAAGATTAAGCTCCCACCGCCCTGGATGACACACCCTTCGCTGTCTGCCCTGTGTGCCTTCCGTGCTCCCCACAGGTCTGCCCAGACCCACTCAATCAAATCTCTTGCATTTGAATCCTCTTTCCAGGGTGTGGCTCTAGGAGAACTCACACAAGGGCAAGGAAAGCGTCATCCCAGGAGGAAGGATGGACACCAAGTCACCGGCACAAGAGGTGCCCCGATACCTTCGCATCTCTGCCTTCTTCCCAAAGAGCCTGCAGGCCCACAGTCCAGAAGTGCAAACTGTCTGCAGCATCCGCCCGGCTCTGACTGGGCCAGCGGGGCTCTGACACTTGGCCGGTCCAGGAGGCAAGGTGCTTAGAGGAGTGCATAGAAGCCACTGCAGCGAAGCAGAAAAGGGGAGTGTTCAAGAGCATTGGAGGCCCCACCAAAAAAAGAGTATCCGAACCCACTGTATCTCTAGGAGGGCCGGAAACACCAATCCTGGGTGACAGATCTTCCCACTGCCATGGCAAAGCCCACCATTCCATTGCTAAGGCCACCTAGGACTTGCTGCCAAGACTTCTGCATTGGACACCTGGGAAAACAGTCTGGCAGTTCTCACAAAGTTAAATATACACTTACCATATGATCCAACAGTCCCTTGTTCGAGGTGTTTACCCAAGAGAAGTGAAAACTCAAGTTCATGCAAAAACCAGAACAATATGTGAATAGTGGTTTTATTCGTAATTACCCCAGGCTGGAAACAACCCATATGTTCTTCAATGGATGAATGAATAAATAAACCAGTATATCACACAATGGAATACTATTCAGCAATAAAAAGGAACGAGCTCTGGATACATATGTTAGTAAAAAGAGGAACAAAATATTGACATACAAGACAGGCCAACCTGAAATGTGGTGTGTTAAGTACAGACCAGATTCGAAAGGCTACGGACTGTGGGATCACATTTACATGACATTCTGGCAACCCCACAGAGACAAAAATCGTATCAGAGATTGCCCAGGGACTGGAGGTGGAAGAAGTAGTCAACTTCAAAGAGAAGTGAAGGAACTTTAGAGTGATATAAATATACTGCACAATAGTACAAAAGATTGAACCCAGAATCTTATAGTGAATTACATCAAAATCAAAATTTTCAATTTTGAGAAAGGATCTGTCTAAGTTGCCCAGGCTGGCCTTGGACTTGTGAGCTTCCTGCCTCAGCCTCCTGGGTAGCCAGAATGAGAGGCATTCACCACCACGCCTGGTGAATTCTTTCTCACACAGACGGTGAAGAGGCATCAAATCTCTTTATTTTCTACCAGTTGCAATGTTCACGACTGCCCAGATGTCTCTCACCCTAGGTCGTCAGAAGTTGTCAGTGAGGCAGAATGCCAGTGGGCCACTAATAATTTTTCCTCCTCCTCTTCTCTCCCTCTCTGTCTCTTTCTCTCTTTTTTTGTGGTACACGGTATTGAATCCAGGGTCTGAACTCTAAGCTACAGCCCTCAGCCTTTTGGGGGAGGTGGGCAGAGTCACACTGTGCAGTCCAGGCTGGTCTTGAACTAACTATGTAGCCCAGGTTGGCCTGGAACTCACAGCAATCCTGCTGCCTCAGCCTCCTGAGTGCTGCTGGGCTTACAGGCATGAGCCATCATGCCCGCTTATTTTTTATTTTGAGACAGAGTCTCAATAACTTGCTAAATTGCCCAGGCTGGCCTCCAACTTGTGATCCTCCTGACTCAGCCTCCTGGAGTGCTGGGATTTCAGGTGTGTGCCACCAGGTCTGGCTCCTTTCTTCTCTGGAAACAGAACTTGTAATTGGGAATGAGGTCCCCTATAACTGTTTCTCAGCCTCTGCAGCAGGTGTGTCCATATTACTGTCTTCTGGTCAATGAAGCGTGGCACAAATGATTTGAATAACTTCCACTTTGTATAAGGAAAGGCAAAGCCTGTGTGCTCTCCCTTTCTGTCCCTCCTCTTGGCTGGAATGTGGCTCTGATATTGGCAGTGGGTAGCCAGCTTAGACAACAGCTAGCTTTTCATTTATTGGTAAAATGAAGGCTTTTAAAATATAATTTAAGTAATGCTTAACTGGTTTCATTGATTCATTCATATCAGAAATGCAGTCATTCCTGATGTATTAGAACTCTACAAACTGGTCTGAAGGAATTTTAACTGAAGAAAGCAAGATGCACCAGACATGGTGGCTTATGCCTGTAATCCCAGCACTCAGGAGGCTGAGGCAGGAGGATCACTGTGAGTTCAAGGCCAACCTGGGCTACATAGTGAGTTCAAGGCCACGCTGAACTACATAGCAAGAACTTGTCTCAAGAAACAAAACAAAACAAAAACCTAGGTGAAAGCTAGGCACAGTGACACCCACCTGTAATTCCAGTTACCTGGGAGGCTGAGGCAGGAGGACTGTGAATCCTACCTGGGCAACTTAGCAAGACTCTGTCTCAAAACAAAAAATGAAAAGGACTGGAGACTTAGTTCAGTGCCAAGACCCTGGGTTCAATCCCCAATACTCATAAATAAATAAATGCTTTTCCCCTGATGTTTGGAGAGAGACAAAGCTGCAGGTTGTCACCATTTCTGTTCATTTTGTCCCAGAGACCTTAACATTGCAATAAAGCGAGGATATAAAAGTTATTAGCACCATTATTAAGAGATGATATGGTTGTGGTTATAAAAAATTTACAAAACTCTGAAGGCTAATTTATTAGAATTCATAACATAATTTAGCTAGATTGCTGGAAATAAAATCAACATATGAAAATCAATTTTATGGCTATACACCAGTCACAAACCAAACAAAAGTAGAGAAAAGTAACCATTTATATTATCATAAATGGTCAAGTACCTAGTAATAAATCTAACAAACTAGATGAAAAGCCTGTATAAAGAAACTTTATAAAAGACTTTTTAAAAATATAATAGCATGATATATCATATTATAGGATAAGATGTCAGTTTCCCTCTGAATTTACTTACGTACTTAATGCATTTATAATCCAAGTTAAAACAAGTTTTTCCCTTTGAAAGTTCCATGGGGGATCCTAAATTTTACACGGAAAGATGAAGAGTTGAGTACAACAAAGATGTTCTTTGGGAGGCAGAACAAGGTGGGAGGTCTCACACTACCTGACATCAAGCCCTATTACAAAGCCCCAGGAACTAACACTGTGGAATATGAAGCTGAACACAGCAGTCTAGAAATACACTCGCCTCTATGTGACTACCTGACTTGCAATAGAGATTTTACTACAAAGTAGTGGAGGACATGACGGTCATTTCAGTAAACAGGCTAAAAGAGTTTGCCATCCAAATGAATAAAAATAACTCAGATTCCTACCTCACACCAAACATAAAAACCAACTTTAAGTAGTTTATAGACCTACGTGTGAAAAGCAAAGCAGAAATGTCTTAATGTAGAATAATAAGTTCATAACCTCCAGAAAGAAAAACAGTTCTTAGACTCCAAAAAGCACTAATTATAATAGAGAAGATTGATCCCTTTGAGTAATTAAGAATTTGTATTCATCAAAAGATTTCTTCTGGGCTACATAGTAAACTCAAGGCCAGTCTGAACTACATAGTAAGACCCTGTCTCAAAAAAAAAAAAATTCAAAAGGGAAGAAGTAGGTTCAGGTAAAGAAGAAATAAGATCAGCTATAAGTCTTCAAATTACTGAAGCTGGTAATAAGTCTATGGGACTGCATTTATACTGTTTCTCTACTTTTTTTTTTTGAGACAGTGCTATGTAGTTCAAACTGGCCTTGAACTCACTATGTAGCCCAAGCTGGTCTTGAACTCACGGTAAATCTCCTGCCTCAGCCTCCCAAGTACTGAGATTACAGATGTGCACCACTATGTCCAGTTGTTTTCTCTACTTTTGTGTAATAGTCACAGATTAGAAGATGTTTGTGACACATAATACAGACAAAGGATCTGAATCCTGCATATGTAAGGAGTTCTTTGAGAACAAAGAACAATGAACCGAAAGAAAAAATAAGCAAACTCTCAAGCAGGCACTTTATGAAAGAGGAAATTCAAATGACAGTAAAGGTGTGAAAGGTTGCTGAACCTCAGTGCAAAATGCAAAACCACTTCACACCTTCCCTGCTACCCTCCATGTATGGCAAAAATTCTAGACCTGACAATGTCAGCTTTCCCATCGCTGGGACAAAATGCCCAACATCCACAACTTGAAGGAAGAGAGGTTTGTTCAGCTCATAGTTTCCGAGGGTTCAGTCAGTGGTTAGCTCGCTCCAAGGCAGGAACATCTTTGCAGAAGGGCATAGTGGAGCAAAGCCGCTCACACCATGGCGGCCAGGAAGCAGAGCTCAGGAGACGAGCACCAGAGAGGAAAGGGTGAGGCACCAGAGACAGTCCACAAGATCAAGCCCTCATAACCCGCCAGATGCACCCAGAAGTGTGTTTTACTTGGCTGCTAGGTGTCTCTCAATCCAGCCAAATTGACAACCATGATTATTGGTCACACCAGGCATGGTGAAGATGTGAAACAACAAAAAATCTCACACAGTGCTGAAGGAGCCAAAGTGTTTCAGCCCCTCTGGAAACCAGTATGGATGGCCCTGTCCTTCCAGATGAGTTAGCTTCTGCCCCGTCTGCATCCTAGAGAAACTGGTGCTGTGGGCACCCAAGAGGCCTGTGTAGTACCCGATTTGTAAAGTCCCTCAAATGACCATCACAAAAGAATGAACACACACACAGTGTCACATATTTACACAGTGGAACACTGTGTAATAATGAGACTCAGTACCCGCCATCTAATGGCCGTAACATTATCTTTAACAAATATAATGTTGAATAAAAGAAAGAAGCCATATATAAGAGTACATACAGTACAGTTCCTATTTACATAAAATATAAAAACGGTGTAAATTACCACACCTGTAATCTCAGCACTTGGGAGGCACAGGCAGGAGGATGGCTGCAAGTTTAAGACCACTGTGGGATACATATGAGTTCAAGGCCAGCCTGAACCACATAGTGAGACCCTGTCGCAAAAAAACAAAAACAAAGTATAAATTAGACTATACTATTTAAGTAGCTCACAGAAGGAGGCAAAACTATGAAGGAAAGTGAGGAGGGACTTCATCAGAACCAAAATGGCGGTTACTGTCAGGGGAGAGCAGATCTTGTAAATAGAAAGGAGCAAAACAGGAATTTAAACAATACACTGTAATAAAAATCATGTAAATGAGGTCTCAGTTGGGCGTAGTGGCACACACCTATGATCCCTGTATTCTGGGAAGTCAAAGCAAGAGGAACACAAGTGTGAGCTCAGCTTGGGCAATTTACTGACTTAGTGAGACCTTGTCTCAAAAAAAAAAAAAAAAAAAGAAAGGTAGAAAAAGAAAAAAACAAAACTGGGGATACAACTCAGTGTAAAGGCCCTGGGTTTAATCCCTAGTACTAGAGGTAGGGTATCTTTGTCTCCCAAAAAAGGTTATTTGAGCACAAGCACTGCAATATGATAACTGAGATGGCTACTAAGTGCCTAACGGGCAAGTAACTCACACAGTGTGGATACACTGGATGAACAGATAATTCACATTCTCAATGGGACAAAATGGAACAAGCTGGGATTTCATCCTGCTACTCAAAACAGTGAGTGAGTTACTGCTTAAGAAATGTTATTTCCGGACTTTCCATTTAGTATTTTCAGTAACTGAAACTGTAGAAAGTGAAACCACGGGTAAGCGTGCATTTGTATGAGAGAAATAAGGTTCTATTTTGTTTAAACCACTGTTATGTTGAGTTGTGTTTTGGGGTTCATGTCCTTCTCTATCCTAACAGTGCTCATTACATAGGAAAAACTGTAAATTTCTTTTGAAATAGCAGTCTTTCTTTTCTTTTCTTCCTTTCTTTCTTTTTTCTTTCTTTCTTTCTTTCTCTCTTTTTTGATACAGTCTTCCTTTATAGTTCAAGCTGGTCTTGAACTCACTACGTAGCCTAGGCTGGCCTTAAACTCATGGTGATCCTCCTAACTCAGCCTCCAAATTGCTGGGATTACAGGTGTGTGCCACCATGTTCGGCCAGAAATAGCAATCTTGAAGGGGTCATAGTTGTCTATTCTCTGAAGTGACTGATTTTTTATTCATTCATTCATTCATTCATTCAACACATACTTGTTGAGTGACTACCATGTCCAGGGTGATGGGTTGCAGCAGTGAACAAAATTACCCTCATGGAGCCCACTTCCTGGTGGTGGGGGGCAGGCAATAAACAAGAAAACAAATCAACAACATAATCTTCTGTATTTTCACAGATAGCATGCCCCAAAATGTGTGACAGGGACTGTCCAACTGTTCACCAAATTCTTTCCTTTCACTTCTTCCAACACAGCTAGACTGTACTTCCCATCCTCCCTTGCAATTCCATGTGGACATGTTACCGGCTTCTAACCAATAGCATGTGAGCAGATGTTGTGCAACCCTTACACCCTTCGGGTGTGACAAATGTCCCACGTGGGAGCCCTCAGTTCCTCCCACCCCACCGAACGAAAGGAGGGAGGCAGTACAGAGGGAACAAAAGGAGACCAAAGCTGCTAGATGGAGGGAGCTGGGATCTTCATTTGCCTCTGAGGACCAGAGTCTCCCACTGACTGTATTACCTTATGGTATGAATGGAAAATAGACTAAGTCACTGAGACTTGGGAGTTCTTTGGTGAACAACAGCTAGCTATTTACATAACTTAATACTCCATGAAGAAAGGACTCTGTAGACTGAGTTAAAATAGCTCTAATTTCTCATACCTTTTTATCTCCTTGCCTTTTCACTATCTAACTTCCAGCAACTCTCATCAAAGACTGCAATGTATTGCCTCACCCTGAGCAGGTCTTGGGCCCTGATTTAGCAAAAGATTAAAGCAAAAGGATAGTGTGACATTTGCAGGCAACAGCTAACTAATACACTCTCCCTGTCTAAATAATTCCAGAGATTAATGCCTAGGAGGCCCCTTCTTGTACAGTTGTCATGGACTACAGCAAGTAAATGAAAATTCCACCCACAAAGAGCTCATCTAACTTCATTAAAGCCAGAATTCCCCATATTTCATTTAGCAAGGAGCCCTTTTATCTTCAAGTACTATTAACATTTCATGGATCTTTGTCAAATGCTGGTAAGATGCATGATTATTACCAATTTGCTTTGGGTTTTTTTTTCTTTTTTTTTGCTCTTATTCGAAAATGGCATAATGAAAATTCTTATAGTGAAATATTTTTCCCACCTGCTGGATTACTTTAAGAAACTAAATTCCTAGAAGTAGAAATGGTGGATGAATGAATTTGCAGGTTCGCAGGTCTGGGACTCAGGCTGTCCAGTCCTTTTCCAGTAAGGTCATTCCCATTCCTGTCCCCACCACAGGGAATAGGGTCTCACTCCTGCAAGCTCTCTCCTTGGCCTTAGGGAACCACCTTTCAAACAATTTTGCTGATCAACAGGCAAAGAAAAGCATCTCAGTGTTTCAGGGAGCAAATTATTCAAATATTACTGGAGGTAAATGTGGCTTTGATCTGTTTTGGGTGTTGGTGTTTTGTTTGTTTGTTTGTTTGTTTGTTTGGCAATAATGGCCATTGAACACAGGGCCTACACACTGAGCTACATCCCCAGCCCTGTTTTTATTTCTTATTTTGAGGCGGGGATTTGCTAAGTTACTCAGTTGCCCGGGCTGGACTCAAAGGCTCTGGATTTGGTCCCCAGTGCCGCGGTAAATAAATAAATAAGGAAGTAAATAAATAAATAAATAAATAAACTTTAATTTTGATCCCATCTTTATGGACATATGGAAAAGTCAACTCTTTATACAGTCAAACCCATCAATCTTTTCTGTAGTGATTTGTTCTCACTTTCAAGTACAAAAAGTCTTTCCATACCCAGTGGTTCTTAAATATTTATTACATCTCCAAGACTTTTATTGTATAATATTCTTCCCACATTTCACTCTGGTCCATCTGGAATTTATTTTCATTTATCATGTAAGATGAAGCTACAAATTGATATTTTTCCCCCAAATGGCTGAGATATAAATCCAACTGGTGTGACATTACGCTTCTGTTCTATAATACATTCCTGCTCTATTCTCTTTGGCCAATCATTCTGGTATATTTCCCAGGGTGACTGTTCGCGTGCTGAAACCACACTTTAAATTACATGGTACTGGGAATTCAATACAGGGCTTTTATGATGAACTACATCCCCAGCCCTTTCTGACTTTTTACATTTTGGGGGAGGAACTTGTTAAATCACTAAGTTGCCCGGGCTGGGCTTGAACTTGTGATCCTCTTGCCTCTGCCTTCCAGAGTTCCAGGATTACAGGCATGAGCCACCATGCTTGGCTTTTCTTTTTTCTTTTCTTTTTTTTTTGTGGGGGGGGTCGTGTGCTGGGGATTGACCTCAGGGCCTTGTGCTCGCTAGGCAAGCACTCTACCACTTGAGTTAAATCCTCAACCTCCTCCTTCTCTTCTCCTTCTCCTTCTCCTTCTCCTTCTCCTTCTCCTTCTCCTTCTCCTTCTCCTTCTCCTTCTCCTTCTCCTTCTCCTTCTCCTTCTCCTTCTCCTTCTTCTTCTTCTTCTTCTTCTTCTTCTTCTTCTTCTTCTTCTTCTTTTTTTGACAAGATCTCACTATGCTACACAGACTGGCTGGCTTCAGACTCCTGGGTGATTTTCCTGCCTCAGCCTCTCAAGTAGTTGGGACCATGGGTCACCATGCCTCACTGAGCTCCATGATTTTAGGCCTTGTCACCATATATTCATAGCAAGTCTGGCACTTGGTAGGGACTCAAATAATATCTGGTGAAAGAATGAACAAGTAAAAAATGAATAAGAAAATAAATGAATGAATACAACATGCTGGCCCTGCTGAAGGGAATGAGTATATTTATGTTAGGACAGCATTATTCTCCTTCCTTTGTGAAGTCTTCAGGTAAACAGGAAAGTTACTCACCTCATCTTAGGTAACTATTGCCACACAACAAAATATCCATACACCAGGGCTTAAAATAGCAAGCACATTGTTTTCTGCTCGCTGTCCTGTGTTTCAGGAGTTTGACAGATCCTGAGGAGGGGGCTTGTCCCCACTCCCGTGATGTTGGCTGAGACTGCAGCAGCCCAGATGGCTTCTTCACCTCACTTCCAAGTCCGCATCATTCCAAGCACCTTAAATATTTGAGGTGAGTTATAGCTGCGGAACTGGGCTCAGACGTTGGGGGCTCTAGCTCTTGCTCTTATCTGGTTTCCTCAGTTCTCCCCTGATAATGTCATTTCTCCCTGTGCCCCTTCGGGTGGCCTTTCCATGTGATCTCCCCAACAGGGAGCTCAAAGTCATGAGTATACAAGGCTTTGGCCTCAAGAACTGCCTGAGGGTGACTGTGTCACAGTATGTCGGTTAAAACGAGTCAGACATCCTAGGCAGAGCAAGAGACAGGATTATAGAAGAGTGATGGCAGAGAGGCAATTCTTTGAGAGCCGCAGAACAACAAACTTCCCCGATCCACTGCTTAGCTCACTGTTGCTTATTCCCAAAGACCAGGTGCTACAGTAGGCCGCACAGACAGTCTCCTAAATGCAATGAGCCTACAGGCCCAGGCTATCATGGAGTCCTGAGGCCGGTGCCACCCCTAACCTGAGAGGAAGAGTGCCCAGGAAGGCTTCCACAGAAGAGGTAACCCACCCCTTGTGTCAGTCTGTGTCCTGTTGCTGTAAGAGAATACCAGAAACTGAGTAATTTATGAAGGAAAGAAGTTATTTTGTTACATGGTTCTGGAGGCTAGAAAGTCCAAGATTGAGTACTGGCATCTGGTGAGGGCTTCAGCTACTTTGCTTCTTGGCAGAAAAGTCAGAGGGCACAGTGGGCATGTGCAGAAGAGGCAAAACACAGGGGTACTCTTACTTTATAACAACCAGCTAACCCATTCCCAAGAAAGGCATTAACCATTTTAACGATCTTATCATCTTTTTTTTTCTTTTCTTGGTACTTGGGATTGAACCCAAGGGCATTCTAACACCAACCTATATCTCCAGCCCTTTAAAAAATTTTTTTTATTTTGAGGCAGGGTCTTACAAAGTTGCCCAGGCTGGGCTCAAACTTTTGAGCCTGCTGCCTCAGCCCCCTCTGTGCTGGGATTACTGGTGTGCGCCACCACGCTCAGCTTATCACCTCTTAAAACCCATCTCTTGACACTGCCACAGGCGGCGATCACATTTCAACATGAATTTTGGAAGTAATGAATCGTATTCAAATCATAGCACCTAGGTTTTAAAAAGGAGTAGAACACGGTCATTCAAATGAAAGAACATGTGAAAAATACATCAGGGGAAAATCACTTAGAGATTCAGTCTTGTTGAATCACTAAAGTTCAAGTCACAAAATGAAGCCAGACTCAAAGCAAGGTCCATACAATACGGAATGATGGAGGCCTGAGTAACACCTAATAAATCCGGCTTTTGTCTTGCAGAATGTCAATTCCCAGCCAGCAACTGGGTATCAGAATTACCCAAGTCTAGCCAGGCCTTGTGGCTCATATCTGTAATCCTAGCATTCAGGAGGCTG
Organism: Hystrix cristata; assembly: GCA_004026905.1. Lineage (NCBI taxonomy): Eukaryota > Metazoa > Chordata > Mammalia > Rodentia > Hystricidae > Hystrix > Hystrix cristata. Next base: position 53,921 of record PVJO010007104.1, on the reverse strand, counting down.
AGGCAAGAGGGTCATCTCAAGTTGGAGACCAGTCTGGGCTACATAGTGAGTTCAAGGCTGGCCTGGACCACATAGCAAGACCCTGTCTCGGAAAAAAAAAACCAAACAATTACTCAAGTCCGAGTCCAGGCATGAATAATGTGATTTTGAGATGTCTAAGCAATATCTGGGAGTATGGGAGATGTTCGGTTGGCAGTCGTTCTATACATTAGAGAGGTGTAGGCTGGGATATACGGCCATGCAAATGGTCGCCAAAGCCAACAGTGTGAAGGTTATCTAAAGAGAATGTCTAGAGTCAGCAGAGAAAAGGACTCATTCCAACATCTCAAAGAATATTTTGTATATCAGGATGTGGCTCCCAGTTCCTCACATAGAGAGCTGGCATTATGGAGCTGCTTGGCTGAACTTGTGACTATTACAGCAAATAGCGAAAAGCAGAAGTGAGCCTGTGTGACTTCTGAGGCCATGTCAGAAAAGGTCATATGCCGTCTGCCTGAATCTTTGGGGACATTTACCCTTCAGAGAGGTCGGCTGCTATGTAAGATCTCAGTGCTGGAGTGCCCTTGTGTGATTGTCCTGGTCAACAGCCCAGCTGAGCTCTCAGCTGACAGCCAGCAACACACGGCTGGCCAGCCGTGTGAAAGAGACACCTTGGACATCCGCCCAGCTGAGGTTTCAAATGACTGCAGCCTCAGCCAGCATCTGACTTCGCCCACAAGAAAGACACCAAAGCAAGAACAGCCTGCTGAGACCTTCCTGACCTCCTGACCCAGAAAATTGGAGGAAAAATAAAAGGGTTATTTTAAGCGGCTTCATTTGGGGATGATTTGCTACGACAGATAACAAAATACCAGGGCTGCAAACTCAATCATAACCCGAAGTGGTCAGATGCAGGATGTAAATCGGAGAGCAGCGACTGGTGTCAGAGAACAGGTGTGGTGGGGAGCCAGGAAGCACTGCTCTGGGCTGTATTCACCCCAAGATCTGTTCCTCAAGCTCCCCTCTTTACCGGCACCCCAGCTGAAGTTTCCAGTCTTCCCTGCATCTGAATTCACCTGCTCTTCAGCCAGTGGGAAGCGCTGCATGGAGGAGCAGGCGGGGCCGGGGCCAGGGTAATTCAGCCCCTGGCCTGCGGTTGTGCCTCCTCCTAGCCCCTGCTCCCACCAGCCAAACAATCCCCTTGTGTTTCCAGCCCCTACTAGGCGACTTCCTCTCTGGCCCCTGGTGACACCACCTCCTGTCTTTGTTCCTCCAGCCTACAGGGGCACCAACTTCCTGCTACTACTCATTTGCGATTGCTTCACTGGCTCCCACTTGGTGCAAAGGAAACCGTAATATTTCACCCTTAAATACTGAGGACCGCTGAGCTGAAGAAGGTTAGAATACAGCAGGATCGTCTGTCCTCTTCCTTTCTCTGCCTAAAGGCGGGACATAAATTCTCCTTTACCAGAGACAGCTTCTATCAGCTCAAAACCAGGCACCAGGGAGCTGCACACCAACCTGGCTCCCCTAAATTCTTCCAATAGATCTGAATCCCACAAGTCTCCCTTCTTTAGCTGTGGCCCTTTGTCCTGTCGCTGCTAGGAGATTGACTGTTCTTTGTCTAAAAATATAAGAGCATCTTGCTTTGGTCAGTTTCTTTAGATTTTACTGTATTGTGCAGATCCCCATGAACATGTAAATTTAATTAAGCTCGCATGCTTCTCTCTTATTAATCAGTCCTTGTATTAATATGGTTCCTTGATCCAGCCAAAGAGCCCACCTAAAAGCAAAGGAGTGAAGGAGGGGATCTTCCCCTCTCCTATAGGCCCCTCAACTCCTCCGGTGTTAATATCCCTTTGTTTTAATATGGAAGGGGTTTTTTTTGTTTGTTTATTTGTGGTACTGAGGATTGAACCCAGCACTATCCTACTGAGCTACATTCCCAACCTTTTTTATTATTTATTTTATTTTGAGACAAGTCTTGCTAAGCCACTAAATTGCCACTAAATTGCCACTAAATTTTCTAGTAGAGATACTGAAAAAGTAGAAGACTCAGGTGAATGTAACTTTAATAAAATATTTCACTTATATTTAATCATTTCATTAATAATAAATCGCTGGTATTATATTAATATATCTAAAATGGTATTATTTCAACTTATTATTAGTACTTCTAAATGATTGATGAGACATTTTACATTCTATTTTTTGTATCAAATCTTTGAAATTCCAGCATCTAATTTTTTTCACTGCTGGAGATTGAACCCAGGGCCTTCTCACCCCCAGCCTTTTTAATTTTTCTTTTGAAAAAAGAGTCTTGCATATGCCTGTAATCCCAGCACTTGGGAGACCGAGGCAGGAGGACTCCCATGAGGTTGAGGCCAAGCCCGGGCTACACAGTGAGCTCAAGGCCAGCCTCAACTACATAGCAAGACCTTGTCTCAAAAAAAAAAAAAAAAGAAAGAAAAAAGCGTCTCACTAAGTTGCCCAGTCTAGACTTGAACTTGCAATCCTCCTGCCTCAGCCTCATGCACCACCAGGCCCGGCTCCCAGTGTGTTTTATACTTGCAGCACATTTCAAAGAGGGTTAGTCAAATCTGCAATAGCCAAAAGTGGGCAGGCCCAGAATGTCAGCTATTCCTGTGGGACCTATGAGTTGAGGATGGAGGCTTGCTCCTGAATTTAGCAACAAGAATGAGCTTTAGCAGTGAGTTTTATTTCTGTGAAAGAAGAGAAAGAAGGAGGGGAAATATGTATTCACTTCCTTCCTGAAACTTGGTGTGGTTTTATAACAAATGGGTCAGGCTGACAAGACTCAACATAAACACTAGAAGTTAACATCACACAAAAAGATAATCAGACATTATGTTGGAAGAACCCAACATGCCATGACATATACTTACCCCAAAACAGAACCTAAGTCTGACCCAACCTCTAGATCTAGCAGTCTGCAAGATATACAGGGGACAGTAGCACATATGAAAGGACACCAAGGTGCAACCACCCAAATCACACTGAGATGAATGAGAGAGGGAAACTGCTATAGGACAAAAGACTTAAAGAAGTACTGAACCAAGCTGGTGTGGTGGCACACAGTTGTAATCTCAGTACTCAGGTGTGTTAGGCAGGTAGTTAGATATTAGCAGGCTTGATAGCCGGGGTGGGGGAGGGGGTGTCCAAAATAGCATGCTTTGTCAGTTAATAAAAACAAAAAGATGTCAGTGTATAATAATTCATTAGGTCTCAGACCTAAAGCAATCCCACAGAGCACAATGACACTTCAAGGTTACACATTGTGCACACTCCTTTGGATGCCTGACCATCTGGCCATCTAGTTCCAAAACAAGGCATTCCTGGCTGCCAGAGCCTACACCCCAATGATATCAGGAAAGGAGATGTTTTCTAAAGACCCTCCTGATGGGGTCGGGGATTTATCTCAGTGGTAGAGTGCTTGCCTAGGAAGTGCAAAGCCTTGAGTTTGATCCCCAACACACACACACACACACACACACACACACACACACACACTCCCATCTTGGGTTGGGACCTGGTTAAAATTAAGAATTTACCTTCCATAAATTTCTTCCCTAAGTTTCTTACATGACTAAAGCCCCCGAGGAAACACTGACCATCTAAAAATGACAGGAAGACATTTTGGAATTCCAAAGTAAGTTCTAAGTAAAATGTCAGGAAGCATAATCCCCATAGCTCCCAGAACCCCAGAAGTAACTTTTGTGTGCATAAAAAGATCTCCAAACTCGCACTTTGAGCAGATGCCTTTCTGGCATTGCCTGCCTTCTCACTTGAAGGCATCTCTCTTTATATCTACTTTATAACAAATTCTACCTATACTTTTGCATGGTCACCTACATGTTTTTTGTTTTGTTTTGGTTTGGTTTGGTTTGGTTTTGCGAGACAGAGTCTCACTATGTAGTTCAGGCTAGCTTAGAACTCACTATATAGCCCAGGCTGGCCTTGAACTCAAGGCAATCCTCCTGCCCCAGTCTCCCAAATGCTGTGATTACAAGGCACCTATGTGTCTTGACTGAATTCTTTCATCAAAGGTATAAAGAACCAAGGAACAAGGATTTAAGAACCTGGCTTCTGGGTGACAGGAGGATTGAAAAAAATACATAAATCACAGACCTTATTTGGTTTCTAATTTGAACAAGTCAAGAATAAAAAGAAACTTTAAATACAGCCAAGGAAATTTGGAGATGTTTGGATACTAGATATTATTAAGGGATAACTGTTAGTATTTAGTGTTATAAAGCTGTTAGAGCTGAGCTGAGCATAGTGGCACGCTAGCCTGAAATCCTGGATCAATGGGAGACTGAGGCTGGAGAATCACAAGTTTCAGCCCAACCTGGGGAATTTTGCAAGACCCCATCTCAAAATATAAAACAAAAAGAAGCCTGGAGATGCAACTCAGTGAGAAGACCCTGGGTTCAATACCCAGTATCTCCAAAGAAAAAAATAAAAGTTAATGGTTTTTTAAAACTTGATATTTTAGATAGATATTTGTGGATGAAATCATAGGTTATCTGGGATTTGCTTTGAACTAATTCAGGAGGAGGCGGAATAAATAAAATTGGCCATATGTTGATAATAACAAGCTTGGTGATGGGTACTTGGAGGATCATTATATAATTCTACTTTGTGTGCAGCGAAATATTACCCTAATAAGGTTTTTAAGCGGGGAGGAATGGCTGTGAAGAAAAACAGAAAAGAGAACGGCTTCCTCCCTTCAACACCTGAACACAATGAACAGGCTCGTGAGCTGACTCGGGAGGGAGTCGACGCAGGAAACAGAGAAAGCTGCTGAGGTTTCTACACGGTATATGCGGTCCTGGACGGTGCTGGTCTCGCTTTTGTTCGAACAAGCGACAGCAGCCTCTCTTAACTGCCTTATCTGCAGCTAAGAGCTGATAACTCAGACCAGAAACTCAAACTTCGACCACTGAAATCCACTGGGCTCGACAGGCCTTCTGGGCCTGCGCAGCACCGCCCTCCTCGGGGCTCGGAGTCTAGTCCGGACACCCCATAATCCTCCGCGCCGCTCTGGAGCCGAGCATTGAACGGACGAGCCCTCAGCCTCCAGACCAGAGCAAGGTGAGGCAAAGGGTGTCGCGTGGGGTTCTGGGAAGTGCAGTTTGCTAGCCAGGGAGGCGCAACCGCTAATCGACCCGCAAGACTACGTGCCCCACAATGCACCGCCCGTACAGCGTCTGAGCAGTGTGTTGCTGCCCCCACGTGGTAGCCGAGCGGTTATGCCTGAGTCTGGGAATCGTGCCGAGAGGGACAGGGGTGGAAAGCACTGCTGGAAACGTGGGTCGCCCTGGGAACCTCTGGGAAGCCTTTCCAAGGGATGAGGCTCCCAGACCTGGACCAAAAATGGGTGATGATAATGAAATTGGAAGAGAGCCTACTATGAGAATTAAATGAAATCATGACAGTAACTGTTGCCTGTGTAGTATGGTTATTACGGATTGTACTTGTATGGTAAGCACTTTTCGTGTGCCAAACACTGCTCCCAGAGCTTTACATGTATTAGCTTGTTTAATCCTCTCAACAGCCATTTTAAGTATTATCAAACTCCTGTACAGGAATGAAGCTGAAGCCCAGAGAAGGGAATAATGTCCCAACACATTCAGTGGCAACACTGGGATTTGAACCCAGGCCGTGGGGCTTATTGTCTTTGCTTTTTGACTGTGAATATCTTGTCATCCAACTAAATTATCCGGAGACAAATTTGTGGTCATCTACTTCGAAAAGGGAAACAAAGTAGGTGGGTGGGTGGTCAGCATCCAACTCAGGGTGGCCATTAGTGTGCGAATCTTTGGAGCTGGCGACTCTCAGTGCTTGTTCCTGCCCAAATTAGTGATACAGCCCTGATCCACGACAAAGTTTACAATCAACATAGATTTATAATGAGCACGTAAATCAGCACAGGTTTCTGTTCACACATCAGATTTCTGATTAGCACTTGAATCAGCAGTATATTTTGTCAGAAGCTGGAGTCATTAGATTTCTGATTGACACGTGGATCTGCATATAGAAATTTTGTTCTTGCCTAAAAAGGCCTATTCTCTTTTGGTCCAGGTGATCTCTTCAAATGTTGCCCCATCTCTCCCCTGAAACCTGCCACCATCAAGTAGGTTTGGTGATTTCCTTGTTTCTCCCTTCTCCCCCATCTTGTTCCTAATGGAATATCACAGGGACAAGCATGGGTTCAAATATTATTTGTTCTTCTTCTGAATTATGAGGACAAACAAATCCAAAGGAAGGACCACGTCTGGTTAATGGACATGTTCTCAGCACCGGGGCTAGCACACAGTGAGGGCTCAGTAAATGGAGAAAACAGTACCAGACATTCCCCATCATCCTTCTGCACTCACTTAGAGACCAGATCAACCCAGGCTCACTTTGCTCTCAAAGCAGTAAAATATGATAAGTGCAGTGGTACATACTGTAATCCCAGTCCTCTGGGAAGCTGAGGCAGGAGGATTGCAAGTTCAATCCCAGCCTGAACAATGTAGCAATTTGCCAAGACCCTGTCTCAAAATAAAAAGGACTTGGGATGTAGTTCAGTGTGAAGGCCCTGGTTCAATTCCCAACATTGGGGAAAAGGAGGAGTCAAATTTATGGTCATCTACTTCAAAGAGGGAAACAAAGTAGGTGGGTGGGTGGTCAGCATGGGACTTGTAGTGGGTGGAAGTAGATCCCAAAGCCTCCTAAGGTTATAGATATGGTAATGGTCGTTCTTTTTTATTTTAGGTTTTTCTTTTTTTTTGAGACAGCATCTCGCTCTAATTCAAGCTGTCCAGGTTGCCTCAAACTTGAAGCAATCTTCCTGCCTCAGCCTCTTCAGTGCTGGGATTACAGGCATGCACCACCACACCCAGCTGGTACTGGGGGTTGATGCTGGGGCCATCATAATCCATACTCTTTTAAAGAAAATCATACTCCTTTTACATAATTGTGGCTGGGCAGAAGATGCCTGGGGTGAAATATATTCTCAGCCCCTCCTTGTATTGTGGGTGACTGTGTGAGTAGCTTTTGCCAATAAAATATGGCCAGAAATGAAGTCTGTAAGTCACTTCCAGACAAGTCTTTATTTTTTCCCCCGGTATTAGGAATTGAACCCAGGAAGTGCTGAGCCATATCTCCAGCCCTTTCTATTATTATGAGATAGGGTCTTGCTAAGTTGCTCAGGCTGGCTTTGCACTTGCAGTCCTCCTGCCTCGGCCTCCTGAGAAGCTGAAATTATAGACATGCATATACCACCACACCCAGCTGGACACATCTTATAGGAAGCAGGTAAACCTCCATCCAGCCTCCTCAGTTATTAGGTGGAACCTGATCACTCTGGGCCCCCAGGAAATAATGGAGTCGCAAGATGAACAAGTCTAATATATGAATCATCAAATAGAGGACAACTGCCAACTAACTAGGACACCTGTGAATGAGAAATAAAATATTGTATGAAGTCACCAAAATCCCAGAGGTTACTGGTTATGACAGCTGGCATTACATTAATACACTGACCCCTCCTTTCTGGGCCCCTGATATCCATAAATCTTGAGTTGCAGTCACTCTATGAAATGAGCCTCTAATTCCTGACTGTGGCATTCAGGCTTTCATACAGTAGGTCTGTGCTGTGGTTCAAGGTCTCTATGCTTGCTGTCTATATGTTTGCCTCCGTTCTTTGCACAAATGTAAACTTTCTCACACATGCTATGGAAACCTTCTTCCATTCCCATAGCTGGAAGTTGCTAAGGCAGACCCTGACAGATGTATTTCGATCTTCCACCACTGTGAAGCAGAATCTTCTTCTGCAGGGTCTTTGTGGTGACCTGCAGAAGTTAGTGATTGCTGGGATCCTTTAGTCTGATTCAGTGTGGCTAGTGTTGTGGGGGAGGGGACAGCTATCTTCCTGCTCCTGTCTTTGGACCCTACCATATGATGTGCACCTTCAGGCCTGTTTTTGTTTTGTTTTGTCTTTTTTTGTTTTGTTTGAAACAGGGTCTCAGTATGTACTTCAGGCTGGCCCCAAACTCATGGGAACCCTCTTCCCTCAGCCTCTTGAGTGCTGGGATTCCAGGCTCGCAACCATGCCCAGCCAGGCCTGATCTTTTAAGTGAGTCCCTAGTCCTCACTCCAGACCCATGTGCTAGTTATAAATCTAAGCTAATTCCAGAGAACCCTACTGCCTAAAATTGGGTCTGTGGGTGCTAGTTAAGGGACAGCAGGACACTACTTCCATCCTCCTTGCTCTGACAACCCACTGGCTTGGAAGGACACTATGTCCCTTTATATATTGACTCTTTTTAGGCAAATCGACTTCACTGATTTGAGTGTGCATGCATGTGTGCAAATATGCTTGTGTGTGTGCATGTATGTAGCCATCCTTTGTGGATGTTTGATGTGAATCACTGTTTCCTGTGTGTGTCTGTGTGTGTGTGTATGCAAGAGAAAAATCTGTGTGCAGACTGTTGTTTCTACACATGTGACCTCTCACATGCATGGTGTGAGGCTGTATTTGTGTTTTGGAGATATGTCTGGTGTGCATCTGTGTACATCTATCTCAATATGAGCCCCTGTAACTGCATGTGTGTGTTTCAGTGAGCCTCAGAGTACATGTTGTGCATGTGTGCCCCTGTGTGGCTGTGTACATTTGGCTATATTCTGTGTGCACTGGACTGTGCATGGATAAGAGCAGTCTCCTTTCCCCCAAGGCCTCCTCAGCTCTTAGGCAATTTAACCTCATTCTTTCTGCTATGGCTGTTTCCGCTGCTTCTGTCCTCGTCTCCAGATGTTGCAATTAAGCAAATGCAGCAATTAAGCAGAGTACCCCAAACAACCATCCCACCAGGATCCCCTCGCAGCAGCTAATGAGGGGTTACAGCATATGCAGACCCACACAGCACTATCCAGGCACTCGGGGATGCCAGGCTGCATAGGCTGTGGCACACAGGCACAGGTGAGTCGCACACAAATGGCATAAGGAGTCCCTTTGCCCACCTGTTCTATGCATATTTCTTCAGGTCTCGGCATGATGGCCCCCTATTCCAGGCAGCCTCCCAGGCTCAGGATTGGGAGGAGGGACCAGGCTCTGTCTATGCCCCTCCTGTTCCTTCTCCCATCAGATCCTGGATCATTCTGGTCTGTGCTTTGTCGTCATAGCCCTTATTACTTTGCCCTGTGCTTTTTCCCATTACCATCCTGAGCACTATGGCCTGGTGTTCTTCATCACAGTCCCAATCTTTCTAGCCTGAGCTCCCTTCCCAGTCCTGACCACTCTAGGATGTCCGGAGCTGTCACTTTCTGCCTTTCGGAATATGAGTTCACAGAAGACAGGACCCGAACTATCTTGGTCACCATATTTACTGCAGTATCAACTGACACAACCATGTCCAGACATTTGCAGCCAATGCTGAACTAGTGACAGCATCTTGGCCTGTGCCTGTCCTGGCACATATCTGAGCTGCTACTGCCCCTCAACCCAGCGAGTTTTACCGTAGTGGTTGAGCTCAGGCTCGGCACCTTCTCTGCTTTTCCATCGCAGCTCTCAAGTGGCTCTCAACGCTACTCCCTTCCCCCTCAGAAACACTCATCACCCAAGGATGGGAAGAAGTGGCAGATAAATGCCCAGCCTCTCTGAACTTTGCCAGGGAGCAGGGTAGGGAATTAATTCTGATGTGTTCTCCCACGTTCCTTAAAGTCATCCAGCAGAATGGCGCCCCATTGTCCAGAGGGGTACCCTGCTCCTCATCAAAGCTAACTTCTCTTAGCTTTCTCTGTCCCCTGTTTCACTCTCCTCTCACCCTTGCCCCTGTTTCCTGAGATCACCCCCAAATCTAGTCCTACTCTCAGGATTGTCTCCGTCTCTGTCCTGCTGTCTCCCCCACCTCTACCACCTCTGCAGGTCTCTGAAGCTTCTGCAGCCTTTTTCTGAGTTTCCGAGTGATCGTATCAGCTGCGCCAGGCCAGGAGCACTGATGAACTTTGCTAATGATCTGGAAAGGTGGGCCCCAGGGCTGAGTTAATTCTAGCTGCAATTTTTCAATACTCATAAGTAGAAGGAGCCAAAAGTCCATTCTGAAACCTTCAGCAGAGCTAAGGATGCGAGGGTGGGTGTGCATTCACACCCCACCCCCAAGGTCACTTTACTCCTCCACTCAGATGGATTTCCCAGGGGTGGTTTCTAGACCACCTAGGCCACAGCTAGGTCCCCACTGGATCCGGGCTCCTGGAAGATAGGGTCCCCTGTGTTGCGACACCTGAGTTCCCAGGCCAGGTGTGGAGACCATCACTCACATCCTCTTCCTGAGATACCATCTGTCAGGAGAGTGTGGGACACCTCCTCTCCTCCCCTGTCCCCTGGCACAACTCTCTGTGAGTCATGCATTGGCACAATTCCAACAGGGGTCTTCTGTGGGCAGTGGACCTGAGTGGGAGGAGAGGAAGATAGTGGGCCAACCTGACCAGACTTCTGCCTCTGACCCATTTCCGGTCTTCTCTCTCCTCCTCAGACATCTGGTACTGTATCTTGAGGTCCATTCCTAATCCTAGGGGTTAGGGATTTAGCTCAAGTGGCAGACCGCTCACCTAGCAAGCGCAAGGTTCTGAGTTGGATCCCCAGCACCAAAAAACAAAACAAACAAACAAACAAAAAAAAACAAAAAAACAAGATTTATTCCTAATCCTAAAGGGCACAGGGTCTTGGAGCCAAATTTTCCCCTTGCAGCCAGGGAAAGGAGCCTTGAGAAAGAGCAAAGGTCAGGCCTGTTGCTGGGCAGAGCTCAGGTAAGGAAACTTCACCTGTGGAAGGGACATCCCAGGAAGGTGATGCTGGGTGGGGATGCAGGCTACATTCAGGGCTGTAAATGAGTATACAATATACACACACGTCCATCCTCACAGCCAAGTTCCCCCCAAGTGCTATTACAGCCCATGCATGCGTGTGTGTGCGTGTGTGTGTGCATCTCTTTCTCTGTTTCTCGATTGTCCTTGCTTCTGTCTCTCTCTGAATCCATTACCATCTCTGTATTTCCATCTCTCCTTGTACATGTGTATTTCTACCTGTCTGTCTCTCAGTCTACACCGGCCCATCTTTTTGTCTCTATCATCTCTGTTCTCTCTCAATCTCTGTCTCTCTGCCTCAGTCTCTGCGTGTTTCTGCCTCAGTCCCTCTATATCCAGGGATTCTCGCTCCCAGCAGTGAGTGCCAGGGCGACTCCATAGCAGGTGGGGCCAGGGGCGCGCCTTTGGGGGGGCTGCCTACGCCTTTAAGCGCGGGCGCGCGCGGGGCCTGCGCCTTTAAGCGCGGGGGCGCGCACGGCCCTGGGTTCCCCGGCGAGGAGGCCGCGGGAGCGCCCGGACCGGCCCGCCTGCCCGGCCCCCGCCCGGCCCCCGCCCCGGCCCCCGCCCCGGCCCCCGCCCCGGCCCCCGCCCCGGCCCCGGCGGGGGAGGGGTCTCTGCGTGCGGCCCCTCCCCCCTGCGTCCCCGCCCGCGCTGCGGTGCCCCGGGCCCGCGTGTCCCTGTCTGTCTGTCTGTCTGTCCGTCCGTCCGTCGGCGCCCAGGCCTCGCCCCACCCCGGTCCTGAGGCTGCCCCGCCACCCCCTACCAACTGCAGCGGACCCCGTCCCTGTGGGCCACCCCTGCTGCAGGCCAGGAGGTGAGCCGCGACACTGTCGGTCTCGCCCCAGACCCGGGGCCCGCCCGTACCTGACATCAGGGATTTGCACCCCGAGATTGGATTGGGGAATCCGGAAACCCCAGCCTGGGAACCTGATCTGGGATCAGCACCCCGAGATTCGGCCGTGGAACCCGGAGATCTGGGGCTGGAATCTCAGCATTGGTCCCTGGAACCCCAAGATTTGGAAACTGAATCTCATGATTTGGAACATGGACCCCAAGATTTGGAGCCAGAACCCCAGGGTTTGGAATCTAAGCCCCCAAAGGTGGAGCTGAACTCTGAATTCTGTGCCTGGCACCTTGAAATCTGGAACTGGATTCCCAAATCTATACCAGGAACCTACTATTTGGGAACTGGACCTTGGAATTTAGGCCTCAAATTTCAAGATCTGAACCTGGGAACTCCGAGGGGCCCGAACCTGATTATGGGCCAAAAGTCCTTGCTGCAGACCTGAATGCTGAAATCTGGGGTGAGACCTCCAAATCTTGACTCAGCATCCCAGTATCTGAACACAGAACCCCAATATCGGATTCCAGGACAGGACTTGAGACTCAGACTCCAAACTTCCCCATCTGACTGTTTCACATCCCAAGGCTGGAGCTGGAAGACCCTGACCCTGAACAACCAAAACTGGGTCTGAATTTAAAACTGGACCCTAAAGGCCCAATCTTTGGAGGTTTGGGAGCCGAGTATTAAGATTTGGAGACTCCGTGGCCACGGATTGGAGCTAAGACACAACATACCCTTCACAGAAGTCTTGGGACAGAGATGGCATGACCAGACACCCACTCAAGAGCCCTGACCTCTGACCCCCTTGGAGCCTGAGGACTCTGCTCCCTGGGGTGGCTTCCAGCTCAGGTAAGGCCACTGAGAGACTCCATTGTGGGGAGGGACTTGGAAAGGGGGTTCTGTCACTGAGAGGGAAGGTGAAGTAGATAATGGCCGGGTTCCCTTTGGCACTCTTGGGTTTTTCCCTAGAGAAAGACATTCTTCCACGAGTCTGCCTCCAGCTCCTACTCTGTCTGCAACATTTTCTGGACACTTGGCCAGCTCTGCCCCTCTCTGCCACCTCATCCCCAGCTGATGGTATCTCCAGGCCTCTGACGCCACTGCCCGTACTGCTTTCCACCATCTGCCCTGTCTGACCATCTCCAGCTGCCTCTCTTGTCCACCGCTGCTCTTCCTGGTCCCTTTTTCCACCTCTCCTCTCAATGACCATTTCTGTTCTCCCTTCCTCTCTGTGATCATCTCTGATGCCCCTATCCACAGTTCCTGTCTCCAGCCACCTCTGCCTACTGCTTCTCTCAGTGACTATCTTTGACATCTCTGTCCATGGTACTGTCTCATCAGCTCGCACTTGCCCTCTGTCCACCCCTCTCTAAGCCTGGGTCCATGACCATCTCCAACCACGTTTGACATCTTTCTACCACTGTTCTCCCCAGCTGCCCTGTCCATTTCTACTCTGGCTTCTTTTTTCTACCTTCCCTCCCTCTGACCATCTTTCACCATCTCTCTTGCCTGCTGTCCCACCCCCGACCCTACTCGGCTCGCTCGTGTGCTTTCCCCCCCACCTCTTCTTCTCTCCCCCTCCTCCTCACTGAGAAATGAACCCAGAACCTCACACATGCTGGGCAAGCACTCTACCACTGAGTTACATTCCCAGCCCTTTTTATTTTTTAAATTTCGACACAGAGTCTTACTAAACTGTCCAGCTGGCTGGCCTCAAACTTGTGATCCTCCTGCCTCAACCTCCCAAGGAGCTGGTATTACAGGCATGCACCACCACACCCAGCTCTCTCTCCACTGATTTTTCTGATCACTTCTAGCATCCCTGGCTGCCTTTCATCCCACTGATGACCTCTTCCTGTATCCCCATCCTGGCCATCTGTCCTGCTCCTCAGCTAACTCTGGTATGTCTGTCCTTTCTCCTCTCTCTTTGAGCACCTCTCTGGCTTTTGACCATGCCTGAACACTCTTCTCTCTGACCATCACTGATCAGCTCTCCTGGAAGGACCACCTTCCCTGCTTGTCCACCTCTCATCTTCTTGACCACTCCAATCACTTCCTCCCTCCTTGCCCATCTTTTTGACCAACTCTGGCTGCTCCCTCTTGGGTTGTATCTGACCCCTTCTGACCAGCCCTTCCACCTGACCACTTTGTCATTCTACAGCCATCTTTGACCATGTGTTTGACCACGTCTGAAGCCATCTACCTTGCGTTATACTCACCCTGACCACCTCTCCTATTGTCTGCCCATCTCCAGCCATCTCCCTTCCTTCTCACCATCTTTGTTCATTTTTGCTCCCTCTGTGTCTCTGTGACACATCTCCCCTGAGTCTTTGATCATCTCCTCTGGCTTTGGATCTGCTACACCTCTCTCTGACCATCTTTGACCAGGTCCACCACCCTCAGCCCACTGTGACCTTCTCTCCTCATTTTAGACCACCCAACCATCATGGGGCCCCTGTCTGGCCTCACCAGCCCTGATGGCTCCCCTTTCCCTGCAGGCCTCCCCCGCCCGCAATGGCCGTCCTCCCGTTGCTCCTCTGCCTGCTGCCGCTGGCCCCTGCCTCATCTCCACCTCAGCCAGCCACATCCAGCCCGTGTCCCCGCCGCTGCCGCTGCCAGACCCAGTCACTGCCCCTGAGTGTGCTGTGTCCAGGGGCGGGCCTCCTGTTCGTGCCACCCTCACTGGATCGCCGTGCGGCCGAGCTGCGCCTGGCAGACAACTTCATTGCGGCCGTGCGCCGCCGTGACCTGGCCAACATGACAGGTCTGCTGCACCTGAGCCTGTCTCGGAACACCATCCGCCACGTGGCAGCTGGCGCCTTCGCAGACCTACGAGCCCTGCGCGCCCTGCACCTGGATGGCAACCGGCTGACCTCGCTGGGCGAGGGTCAGCTGCGTGGCCTCGTCAACTTGCGCCACCTCATCCTGAGCAACAACCAGCTGGCAGCCCTGGCGGCTGGTGCCCTGGACGACTGTGCCGAGACGCTTGAGGACCTTGATCTCTCCTACAACAACCTCGAGCAGCTGCCCTGGGAGGCCCTGGGCCGCCTGGGCAACGTCAATACATTGGGCCTTGACCATAACTTGCTGGCTTCTGTGCCTGCTGGCGCCTTTTCCCGCCTGCACAAGCTGGCACGGCTCGACATGACCTCCAACCGCCTGACCACCATCCCGCCCGACCCACTCTTCTCCCGCCTGCCCCTGCTCGCCCGGCCCCGTGGCTCCCCCGCGTCCGCCCTGGTGCTGGCATTCGGTGGGAACCCGCTGCACTGTAACTGCGAGCTGGTCTGGCTGCGGCGGCTGGCCAGGGAGGATGACCTGGAGGCCTGCGCCTCGCCACCTGCCCTGGGGGGCCGCTACTTCTGGGCTGTGGGCGAGGAGGAGTTTGTGTGCGAGCCACCCGTGGTGACCCACCGATCGCCACCCCTGGCAGTACCTGCAGGTCGGCCAGCCGCCTTGCGCTGCCGGGCGGTAGGGGACCCAGAACCCCGTGTGCGTTGGGTGTCACCCCAGGGCCGGCTGCTGGGCAACTCGAGCCGTGCCCGTGCCTTCCCAAATGGGACTCTGGAGTTGCTGGTCACTGAACCGGGCGATGGCGGCATCTTTACCTGCATAGCAGCCAACGCAGCTGGCGAGGCCACAGCGGCCGTTGAGCTAACTGTGGGGCCCCCGCCACCTCCCCAGCTAGCCAATAGCACCAGCTGTGACCCCCCGCGGGACGGGGATCCTGATGCCCTCACCCCGCCCTCTGCCGCCTCTGCCTCTGCCAAGGTGGCGGACACCGTGTCCCCTACTGACCGTGGCGTCCAAGTGACTGAGCATGGGGCTACAGCTGCTCTCGTCCAGTGGCCGGATCAGCGGCCTATCCCAGGCATCCGCATGTACCAGATCCAGTACAACAGCTCAGCCGATGACATCCTCGTCTACAGGTGCAGGGGCCAGGCAGTGAGGCAGCTCGGGTGGGGGAGTGAGGTGGGGGAGACATCTACAGCTGAGAAACACTGCTACCAGGTTGCCAAGGAAACCAAACCACAAAGGTGAAAGAAATTAGGCAGCAGGGATAACCAGAATCAGGCAGAAAGGGTCAAAGAAATCTGGCAGCAGTGGTAAAAAGAAAGCAGATAAAGATAAAATCAGTCAGTAAATGCTAAAATAAATCAGGCTACAGGGCTAAACAATATCAAGCAATAATGATAAAAGAAGGCAGGTTGCAGAGGTAAAAAGAAACAAGGCAGCAAGAGTAAATGGTAGCAAACAAAAAGGAAACTAATTAGCAGGAGTAAAAAGTAATCAAGACAAAAGAGTAAAAAGGTAATGGGGGCAAGAGAATAAAAACAAACTTCAGCAGTAGAGGTAAAGAGAGAAGCCGAGCATGGTGGCATATGCCTGTAATGTCAACTCTCTGGGAGGCTGAGGCAGGAGGGTCACAAGATCCAGTCCAATCTGGGCAATTTAGTGACTTGGCAAGACCCTGTCTGGAAAAAAAAAAGGCAAAAAACCTGAAAAAGGGACTGAGGATGTAGCACAGGACAAAAGCCCTGGGTTCAATCTCCAGTACTTGGGGTAGAGGCAGAAAAAGAGAGAGAGAGGAACCTGGTTTTCCAGATGATCGTTTGACACAAGCCAGGCTGAAGCAAGAAAAAGAGCTCAGGCAGGAAGGTACAGGCATGACAGGAAAAACGAAATGAAATAGACCTATTACAAAGGAAAGGAGGTTAAATAGAGACTAGGCTTCGTATTCATGTAGCGTGAGCCCTACATGTTTGGAGTTCTAATATGATGACATAAATTTTTTATTTGCTAAATCAAATCAAACCTAGGCTGGGTATGGTGATATGTACCTGCAATCCCTGCTACTCAGGAGGCTGAGGAAGGCAGATTGCAAGTTGGAGGACAGCTTGGGCAATTTAGCAAGACCCTGTCTCAAAACAAAGTGAAAACCAAGTACAAGCTCTACCTGCTATGTGAATAGAAATATCTAGTTTAGCCAAGTATGGTGGCATACACCTGAATCCCTGCACTTGAGAGGCTGAGACAGGAGGATAGCCACGAGGCCAGTGTGTGCTACATAGTGAGTTCAAGGCCAACCTGAACTACACAGCAAGACCCTGTCTCAAAAACAAAACAGATCCAGTTTGCCACTCTTGGGGGCTCCCTTCTCTCCTCCATGGTTGCAAACATAAAACCTAGAGTTTACACGCTCCATGGGGTGGGTCAGTACTACTTCTGTCCCCAAGCCAGAGAGCACGTGGTATTATCTTCTGTGAACACAGGCAGTCAGAAGGGGTGGCTGCTGACACCTCTCATCAGACTTCAACCTTGCATGGGTGGCTGTGGATGCCTTCCCGTCCTTGCTGCCAGGCGAGCCAATGATACAGTCCCCAAGGCTTAGCCACAAGGGCTGGGCCTCCTAAGGGCTGGATCCCAGTTTGGAAACCAGAACCTAGAACCTCTTCTCTCTCCTGAGGCCACTTCAAGAGATTGTCATTTCATTCTCTTTTCAGTCCTGATTCTGCTGCTTTTCTCAAACAACACTACTCAGTAGATTCCATGTCATGTCTGAAAACCACACAAGTCCTGGTCATCCTGGTGGAGGATGGGACAGATGGTCACCCTACTACTGGCACTCCTGAAGTTCCCTGTACCTCTGTCATTAAAGCAGTGTAGGATTAAAACAGATTATAAAAGAAGTTAAATCTCCAACAGGGTACCCTTGTGACAAAAGAGAATATAGTAGAATTGAGTCGTAAGGATAAAACAAAAATGGGAAAGGTAAAAATAAATAGAAACCAGGCACAGAGATAAAAAGGAATTAAGTGACAGAGCTGGAGAGAAATATGGCAACAGGGAGAAAAAGAAATCAGTGTGATGCAGATGACAGGACTCCCTGGAAAAACACACTATATATGATAATAATAATAAAAAGGCAATGGGGCTAGTGGGAAATTTATTGGCTTGTTAGAAGGAAGTCAGGCAGCAGGGATACAGGGGAATCAGGTAGCTGGATTAAAAGATTAAAGAGAATTCTGGGTGTACACTAAGGGAAAATCAGGTAGCTGGGAAAAGGAAATTAGACAGAGGCTAGAGAGAAGTCAGATGAGAACCAGAGGGAAATTAGGTGAGGATCTAAAGGGAGATCAGAGGGAAATTGCCCAGCAAGCTAAAAGGAAAGGAGGTTAGGTCAGAGGGAAACTACTAGGGTTAGAGCAAAACTGGACAGTGAATGGCGAGATATCTAACAGCAAGGCTGGAGGAAACTTAGGTGGTGGGACCAGAGTGACACCGGGCAGAGAACCAGGGCAGACTGGAGGGAAGCTGCAGGGAGATTGGGCTGCAGGCTGGACAGAAGTTGGCTGACGGTGCAAGAGAGGAATTAGGCAGTTAGGTCTAAATATGTGAAACGGGAAGACCCCGGGTGGTGGGCTGCAAAGAAATCGGGCATCACTTCCAGGGCGAATTCGGATGCCAGGCTACGGGGAAGGGAGAGGGTGGGCTGGAGTAAAATTGGTTAACAGTAGAGGGATAGCAGAAAGTGGGTAATGAGGTGTCAGACCAAAGGAAATTGGGGTGCTGGTTGCAGGGAACTCAGGGGCCTGAAAAGGAGGCAGTGGACGGGAGGAATCTAGCCCCACAGGGCCTGGGGTCGGGGAAGAGCAGAGGGCGAGTGCTAAGCAGCCAGAGACCTGACCCCACCTGCCTGCCCCTCCAGGATGATCCCGGCGGACAGCCGCTCCTTCCTGCTGACCGACCTGGCATCTGGCCGGACCTACGATCTGTGCGTACTCGCTGTGTATGAGGATAGCGCCACCGGGCTCACGGCCACGCGGCCCGTGGGCTGCTCCCGCTTCTCCACTGAGCCTGCGCTGCGGCCGTGTGGCGCCCCGCACGCACCCTTCCTGGGCGGCACGATGATCATTGCGCTGGGCGGGGTCATCGTGGCCTCGGTGCTGGTCTTCATCTTCGTGCTCCTCATGCGCTACAAGGTGCACGGCGGGCAGCCGCCTGGCAAGGCCAAGGGCTCCGCACCCGTCAGCAGCGTTTGCTCCCAGACCAACGGCGCCCTGGGACCCACGCCCACCGCACCCGCCCCTGAACCAGCCGCACCCAGGGCCCACACCGTGGTCCAGCTGGACTGCGAGCCCTGGGGGCCCAGCCACGAACCCGCGGGACCCTAGCCGGGCGCCCACCTCTATGGCTTCTCTGGCCCCAGGGATAACAGGACCTGGACACCCGGCGGGACCTGGCCTCAGACTCACCAAATCGCTCACGGTTTTTAAAACTCTGATGGGGAGGGTGTCGGGGGCACCGGGCACAACAAGAAAGTCCTATTTTTCTAAGCTTGGGCCTGGGCCTTTGCCCTTGTCTCTGTCTGTGGGGCTGGGGGACTCTTGCAGGGATCTGCGGCTGGGGAATACTTCCTCCGGGAGAGACCCTTCAGTTCAGTGTGGGGCCCCTGGGGGCCCAGGCTGAGGGTGGTCATCCATTCAGTCAGCAGATAGTCCTGGAGCAGCCACCTGGGCATATGCCGTGCTGGGTGACACTGCAGTGACCCAGACAGCTCTTAGCCCTACCCTGAGGGAGCCTGAAGTCCCGTGGGAGACAGACGTGTTTTCAGACAGTGGTACTCCAGAGGGACCAGGGATGCGGTGGCCAGGAAAGCCTAGGGGTTGTATAGCCCAAAAGAGGTGCCTGACTCAGCCTGGGGTGTGGTCAGGGAGGGTGTCCTGGAAGAGGAGACATGGGGTTGGAGAGAAATCTCTGAAGGAGATGAATGGGCAAAGAGCAAAAGGAAAGCTGTTCCAGGTGAACACGACATAAGCAAGGGCCTCGTATGTACCAGGCTCTGGGGCCACTGTGGCAGAAGTGAGGCAGGAGGGCTGTGCACGGTCCAGGAACTCCAGGATGAGCTCAGATGGTGGCCTGATGACCCGGGGATTCGTGGAGGGTTTTATGCAGGGAGGAATAGGGTCACCGTGCTTTAGGAAGATCCTTCTAAAGGAAGGTGGACCAGTGGAGAAGACTTGAAGCCGGGAGCCCAGGGGGAAGCCAGGGCAGGGATCTGAGTGGCAGGGACAAGCTCAGATGAAGGCAGGACTAGATGAAGAAGGGGGTGAGTGGCAGAGAATTCAGGAAGCTGTGTGGAGGGGCTGTGGGGCTGAGGCTCATGGGTGGGTGGGGGTGTCCAGGACAAGGCCTGGACTCTGGCCAGGGAAAGAGGGTGGTGGGACTGCCTGGGACAGGGCCGAGGAGGAAGGGCGTGTCTGGGAGACATACGGTGGCTAGTGTAGGACCCAGTGGATGTGGGAGCCCCAGAGGACTCTTGGTCTGAGGTTGGAGTTGCGGACAGAAACAGAGCTTTGTAGGCAGAGATGGGAACTGAGACCACCTAGACAAGATGGCCTCTGAGAGCATTCCCAGCTCCCAACCACTGCAATTTCCTACTTAAGAGAGAGACAAAGAAAAACCTCACAAACTGTACAGGAGCATCAGGCAGCAGAACAAGGGGAAGAAAACCAAGCAATTCAAAGGCAAGTGAGTGACTGTTGTGTCTGGTAATGTAAAGGTTGCAGTAACCCCAGCAGAACATTGTTGGGAGATTTGTGGGGGCAGACGCCACATTCAGCTGATTCGAGTAGGAGGTAAGAAAGGAGAGACAGAAAGTGTAGGCCCGGGGATTCTGTGGGCTGAAGCCTGGGTCAAGTTGATCTGGAACTTCCGGCCCTCACTTTATCTTTGCCCTAGGTCCCCTTGAAATTTGTAGGATCCAACACTCAGCCTAAGAAATGTCAGCCCTCATTAGGGACCCAGGACGAGGCTTTTCTAATGAGGAGGGGAGTCCAGGCAGGAACGTGGAGGAAACTCGGATCCTGTCACCTGTGTGGAGTGATGCTGGTATGTGCAGCATGGTGAAGAGAGCTCAAGACTGGACTGGCCATTCTCATGACCTTGTGCACATGACCTTGTATGGGCCAGCAAATCCTAGATTCTGCCTCAGCTTTAGTGGCCTTGGAAATTACTCTGTTAGCCATGGGAACAGCTTGAGCCCAGCGGACCTAGTCTGACTGCTCAATCCCCCAGCAGCATCATGAGGTCCTTCCTCTTGTTAGTGACTCTTGGGTGGCAGAGGTCAGGTGAGGTCATCAGTGAAAGGGAGTGCATGAGTCTTTTTGGGGAACTAGGCCCCAGGAAGTGGGCCGAGTGCCAGCTAGAAAATACCAGTTGCTGCCTGAAGGGGGAGCAAGAGCGCACTAAACCCTCGTTTTTTAAAAAAAAATGTCAATCTTTACTGTGTGCCTACAGTGTGCGATGCACTGGGAACTGAGTGCTGAACAAATACAATCACAGGTCCTTCTGTCACATACCTCAGCATCTGGTGGGGACACAAATGTTAGTCACAAGCAGGAGTAAACCATCCGTGGTAACATGGTGGACCATGCCAGAGAGTTGTGGAACTGTGAGACCCTATAATCAGAGGACTTACCCTGTAAAGCGAGGTTGAGGAAGGCTTCCCAGAGGAGGTGAGGCCTCAGCTGAGTCCCAGAGGATGCTCAGGTTGCAGTTAATTAGCGAAGAGTGGAAAGGGCATTCCATGCATGGTGTGTAAAAGGAAGTGAAGGAAGCCAAGGCTGGAGGTAGGGTGAGAGAAGGGATGTGACATTGTATTGAGACCGGGGAGTGCGAAGGAGCCATACACAGGACCCTGCAAGCTGCTGGGAGGAGTCTAATTCATTTTAAGTGGCAGAAGAAGCCATTGGAGGGTTTTGAGTTGTAAAGAGAATAGTGTTGCCTGATCTCACAAAGCTCCAGTGGCAGATGTTTGTGTATGGAGGGTAAAGATAGGAGGGTATTACAATGGTGCAGGCAGAGGGTGAGGTGGGACGAGGGACACGGGGCAGGTCGGTCCTTCTGGCATAGGTCCCCATGCTCCTCACAGGATACCAGACCGTCCTGGGACCTGGGCAGAAACAACTGAGCACATGTGTCTAGGATTTAAAGTTAAAATACAGCTGAGTGTCCACTGGTTTTCTGAGCTTGGGGAGTGCTACTTCTATCCATTCCCTGCCTAGCTTTGGAAAGCAGCTTGCACAATGTGGAGCCCGAGCCCAGGCTTCTGCAACATTTTCTTGAAGTGACTGTAGTCCTGTTACACAGCTTCTCTCTTGTCCATGTGCTGCCATGTCCAGCACATGTGTCTCGACGCGGCTAAGTCCGGCGGCGGTCTGAGCATCTGGAGATCCCATGATCCCTTGCAAGGCCTCCACTAAAGCCAAGCTTTTGCAGCTCTCTCCAGAAGCACCTGTGTGGGAGAAGCAGATAACAGGGTGCTCTCGAAGGAGATGGTTCTCTTCTGGATGGAACCTGGTGGCTCTTGCCTGTGGTTCCTCAATAGTATCTGTGCCCTCACGTGCTTCAGAAAAGCAAGGATAGACGCTGGTGCCTGGCTTCTGTGTAGCAATGCTGGGCACACACTAGTAACCAAGTAGCCCAGACTCTGCCCTCTCACAGTTTCAATTCTAGTGCAGCACACGGCAACCCGCAGGACAGCAGCCAGAGCAGTCAGGGCTGGGATGGGAAAGCACAGGCAAGAATGACTGAGTCTGTTTGCACAGAAGTCTGGGGCACTTCGGCAGCCAGAAGGGGAATCTGACCCTGGGATATGGGGAAAGTTGAATATTTCCAGAAGACAAGGCCTGCTTTATAGCACTGCAACCTCTGGAGTCACCCAGGACCCCACATTTGCAATGACCCTGTTCCTGGCTTAATGCCTTGCTGCCACCTTCTTGAAATTCTTAATGAGATTTGAATAAACCCCACTCCCTTATTGGTTTTTTGCACTGGGCTCGGCAAATTCCGTACCCATTCCTGCCTAAAGGAAAGTACAGCTGAACAGACAAAGAAGCAGGGCACAGTGGTGCACGCCTGTAATCCCAGCACTCTGGGTGACTGAGGCAGGAGGATTTCAGGGTCAAGTCCAACCTAGGCAAAGTAGCCACTTAGTGAGGCCCTGTCTCAAAATACCAAAGAGCTGGGATGTAGCTCAGTATGAAGACCTTGGGTTCAATCCCCAATACCGGGGAAAAAAAAGGAAAAGAAAAAGGAAAAGAACCAGGGGCAGAGGGGGCTTCTAAGAAAGGAAGAGGAGTATCTACTTGAACTGGGAGGAATTTGGTGTGGCAGCAGCCAGGGTGGTAGAAAAAGCATAGTGACAGGTGAACTCAAGTGGTGGGCGGAAGTCAACTGCCAGGCTGAGAAGCTCCACCCCCAGGGCACTGTGGAGCCAGGGACGGTGATAAAGAGTGCAGGGACAGCGTCAGAGTTGTGCTTTAGAAAGATCCATCTGGCTTCCTTCAGGGTGATAGAAACACATGACCAAGAACAAAACAGGGGCGCCACTGCCTGTAGAGGAGGCCAGGAGTGTCCATGACCCTGGGAGAGGCTTGAGGAGGAGAGGTCAGTCTGGGCAAGCTCTTGAATTTGAATGTTTGGGGGCAGATACCTCAACACACCAGGACATCGGCTGGGGAGACCCCCAAAGCCACAGGATGTACCCAGAGCTTCATCTTCCCTTGGAGATTTTCACTGTGGGGGGTGGGGAGGGAGCACAGAAGGGCAGATTACAGAGTGTCGCTGGTAAGTACTTGAAATTTTTCTTTTTATATGAGAATTCGCATGGTTAGACTGATGGAGCAGAATGCAAACTTGGCAAGAATTTAGAGCATAAAATGTGAGACTTCAAAGGACTTTATTCTGGATATAGTCTGGCTTCAGCTCAGCGGAACCCCCGCGGCACACTTCCCTCCCCCCAGCCCTCGATACAACAGCAGTTCCCTGGGAGTTTCCTCTTCACCTTCTCCGTGAGTGCTCTTCTGGCCCCAGGACTGAGAACCGACCCCCTTCTTCCTTCTTTGCTCACCTCCTCCTGGGGCGGTCACCCCTGATGCCTCAGCTGCCCTTCTGTGCTGCCGAGCTCCACATTTCTGGCCGTACCTGACCTCTTCTAAATCCAGACCTGGCTGACCTTGGTGTCCTGCATCCCTCTTCCTGCAGATCACCAGGTTCGTATTCCCATATTGGCCTGACCTTCTGTCCGTCTTAGAGAAACCCTGTTCAGCCTGCTGCGGGTCCCTTCCACCTATACTTCTTCCATTACTTGACCCAGTCCTCGTCTAGCTTGGCCTCTGCCATCCAGGTCCCAACGCTGGCCTCCTAGGTTTCTGGCCTCAGTTACCTTCTGGTCCAAAATTTTCCTAAAGCCAAACCTGCCCCTCCTTTGTATAGAAGACTTCATGGCTCCCTAGTGCTCCTGGGACAGTCTGAGCTCCTCAGCTTCACATTCCCACACCACCCTCCTTACCCCAGGACTGTCTCCAGCACATATGTTGTTCTGCAGCCCCAGGCTGGAAGGAAATTCTAACCACCCCCTGAAAGACGGGGACTTTTATGTCTACCTTCACATTCCCTGTGCCCTTGCTGGAGCCTGCCTCCCTTCCTCTGCTCGTGATGAAGAGCCAGGGAAGGACCTTACGCAAGTGACAGGTGGAAAGAAAGCTGGTCCCCTCTCGAATCCTCCCCCTTCACCACCAAAGGCAAGGGCTCCAGGAGAGACGGGGTCTAGAGATGCAGGCTGCTAGGACCTGAAGAATGTGATTAGAAATGATTCCTGGGGTCCCCTCCTCTCCCTCTTTGAACACCCAGCCTTGCCCTCCCCTCCTGGGCCCTCCTTGAGAGGGTGGCTCCACTGTTCTCAAGCTCAGCACCTTCTGGGAAGATGGACTGATGTGGAGGCTAATGTCTTCCCTCGGAGAGCTCTGTCCCTTCATCTTCCACACCACCAAATCCAGAGATGTGCCGTCCTCTCCTGCCTGTGTCTCCAGTCACTTTCCTGACCCAGGAGTCCAGGCCTCCAGTCCCTCCTTCCCCAAACTCAGGAGTTCAAGCCCCCAGTCCAGGGCTGGGGTGTAGCTCAGTGGCAGAGCACTTGTCCAGCATACAGGAGACCCTGAATTCTGTCCCAGCACAATGACAGAAAGTCTCCAGGCCCCTCTGCCTCAGGTGGATCCGGTCTCCATTTTCTTCCTCCATCTAAACCCGGCCCAGTCCTTCCTTCGCCCCCAGAAGCTCAAGCCCAAAGCGTCTCCCTCCTCAGCCAACTCAGGACCTGCTCCTCTTTTCTTAGAATGGTCTCCAGGCCTCGCTTCCTCAGCCTACCCTTTTGACCCTGTTCTGCAACAGAAACACAAATCTTTCACCCCTCCAAACACAGCCACCTCTCCACACTCAAGGGCCCTCCTTGGAAGCAATCATTCTTGTCTCTCTTCTAGTTCTGCGTCTATGCTCATCTGAGTCTCTCACCTCCTCTTACCTGACTCTCTTCACCCTTTCTCCGTCCCTTCACTGCCTCTCATTCCTATCCCCACCATTAGGCTTCCAGGTCGGGTGGGAGCCAGTGCTAATGGGGACATCTGTGTACGGACCCAGGAGGGGTGCCCAGGGCCAGACCCAGGTATCTATGATGGGCTATAAATGTTCCCACAGTGTGTCTGGCTTCACCCTGGCTCTGGGCAGGTGAAGCCCAACTTATTTCCTTGGGCTTGGAAGTCTGACCCCCTACGATATCACCCATGCCTCCTCCTGTCCTTGCAGCGGGGGGGGGGGGAGACTGGCAGGAGGCACCATGCCAATTGTCCAGCTTCTTCCACCCTTCGCCCAGCCATGAGTGCCTTGCGCCTGCCCTGCCGTACCTCGGCACCCCTGGCATCCATGGGGACACAGCAAGAGGGCTGCTCTGACCCGCAGCTGAGGACTGGTTTTGCTGGCTGGAGCTGGAGTCTCCCTGGCATGGCTCTGTGACAGGGACTTGGCCACTGGAGAGCTTCTTGGGACAGGGCCTTAGCCGGGTGGGACGAGGAGGTATGTGGGCAGACTCTGTCAGGGTACTGGCCAGGCCAAACTGGTTCTGGGAAGGGGGCTGTACAGATGGCCCCAAAGAGGCAATTTTAAGGAAATATTTATTTGTTGTTAGTCTATGGTACTGGAAATCTCCCAGGACCTTAGCACTGAGTTAATCTCTAGCTCGCTCTTTTTGATTTTTTATTTTGAGACAAGGTCTTGCTGAGTTGCTAAATTGCCCAGACCGGGCTTGAACTTGCCATCCCCCTGCCTCAGCCTCCCAGAGAGCTGCATTACAGGTGTGGACCATCACACCCACTAACGTTTATATCCCAGACACTGTTCATGGCCTTTACATCCATCATCTCCTCCATCTCCCACCCCGTCTCTCCCACCTCTCCCATCTCCCATAGCTCTGTGAAGTGTGTACCAATAACCCCTCTTCCACACGAGGTAACGAGGCCCACAGAAGTACCTTGCCTAGGTCTTATGGCTACAACGTGGCAGAAGCAGGATTAACACCTGATTTAATTGGCCTCAGAATCCACCGGATTATTCTGGCTCCCTCCTCTCCACTCCCGGTTCCCTCAGACTCAACAGCTGCGTTCGTGGGCTTCCAGGGCCGCCACTTCATCACAGTTTTCTTGGAAAACGGGGGCGCTGAGAAGCCCAACTTCCGGCTGTGTGTGTTGCCACCGCCCTAAGGGCCCCTGACAGTGCGCGGGTGATCGAGCGCCTGAGAGCTGGCGGGTGACGGGTCCACGTGGGCGCGCCTCCGTGGATCCCAAACCGGCGCTGCTGCGCCACCTGCTGGGCACCCGGCAGTCGATGGTGAGGCTGTGGCTGCAGCGCCGCGACCTACACGAGAAGTTTGGTGGGGTGGCGGGAGCTCAGTCCACATGCCTGGGCCTCGGTCCCCTGGTGCGGGTCCCGCTGGACGGTGTCGAGCACCCTGCCCGCTGCCCCTTCCTCTTACACGTTTTTCCCTTCCGCTACTGGAGACTGAACCCAGAACTACATCCCTGCTGCTATTTCCTTATTTATGTATTTATTGAGTAAAATTCTTGCTATGGAGCTCAGGCTGGCCTTGAACTCACTATGTAACCCAGGCTGACCTCAAACTGGCGGCAATCCCCCTGCCTCAGTCTCCTTAGTGCTGGGATTGCAGGAGTGCACTGTCACGCCCGGCCTTATTTTTTATTTTGAGACAGGGCCTTGCAAAATTCCCCAGGCAGCTCTCGAATTTATGATCCTCCTGCCTCACCCTCCCAGAGTGCTGGGATTACAAACATAGGCCATCGTGCCCGGATTCTCTTGCACTTTGAGACCTTCCAGGCGCTGCCCAGGAGGAGCTCAGGCGACCTATTCAGCTCCTGCGTCGTGGCCACCCATCCTGTCGTGCTGCTGGCTGGTCGCAGTTGTCTGCAAAGGAGACAGAGGCTGTGACCACGCGTCGGAACGACTGCTGCCCCAGGGTGGACGGGGCCACATCTACTAGGTGCCTTCGTCAGCAGCGCTGGGTTCCGGCCCGGACCGCGCGGGCCAGGTGGCCGGCAGCCTGCACTCCCCGGGGGCGGCACTGGGCGTGGCTGCGCTTGGCGCTGGCCCCGGTGCGCGCCTGCGTTTCCTTCTTTAGCAGTGTGCAGGTGCTTTTCCTGGATGCAGCCAGAGCTCGCGGGGGTGTCCGGTAAGATCCCTCCTTCGCTCTTCCGTCCCCGGTAGGCGCGTTCAGCTGCAGCCTCACGCTCACTGTGCTGTGGGACTTTTCTAGCATGGCGGTGCTGAGGGCACCCGCGCCTGCCCTGGGGCTCCTGGGCCCACGGCTCCGCCTGGCCCACGCTGGCGCCTCGTCCCCCTCCACCCCGGCCTGAGCACCATTGAGGGGAGCCATTTGGCCTAAGCCTGGTCCCAGCTCCGGGTTTACCCACAGACGTAGGCTCGGCACTGGAGATGCGCGGGCGGCCCAGGGGCGTGCTCGGCTTCCGCAACGCATAAAGTACCAGCCTTCGGACCTAGGCCATGGGGCAGCCCATGGCAGTGGAGTAGCCCTGAGCCCAAGCTTCTGGGAATGTGAGGAGATGTCAGGATTCGTGGGGATCCGGCTCAGGAAAAATCATAACACTATCTTTGTTCACTCACACAGCAGCCAGAGAAGACAGTTTTTAAATGCAAGTCACATTTCTTCTCCATTCAAAACCCTCCCCTGCAATTATTCTGCCTTTCAGCGAAAGCAGAGTCCTTACAGTGGTATATAAGGCCCGACATGCTCTGCTCCCATTACTTCTCTTTCCACTGTGCCCCTCCCTCTCTGGACGCCAGCCAACTGGCCCCCTTGGATTCTTCTTCGTGCCTCAGGGCCATTGAACTAGCTGTTCCCATGATATCTCTGTGGATCATTCTCTCAACTCCTTCACATCTTTGTTCAGATGTCGCACACCGCCACCCAGTACTGGGGATTGAAGTGAGTCTTAAGATGCACAGTTAATTGTACAATTTTTGAACATCCAGCCTAATGACTTTTCACATATATGAATACCTAGGTAACCATCACTTAAATGAAGCTATGGAACATTTCCATCACCCCAGATAGTTTCATTTGGGGCCTGAATTTTTTTTGTGTGTGTGTGCTGGGGATCGAACTCAGGGCCTTGTGCTTGAAAGGCAAGCACTCTAACCAATGAGATAAATCCCCAGCCCTCCCAGATAGCTTCATGAGGTCAGACTTTTAAAAATATATTTTAATTGCCAGCACCTATGATAGTCCTCAGCACAAAGTAAACCTCTATGGAATGAATAATAATGACTATAATCTATTAAATATACACAACATCATATGCCAGGTGCTTGGCTCAGAGAGCACACTGTTGCCCAACATCACTTTTTTTTTCTTTATTACAGTAAAAAAAAGTAGATAATGAGGCAAAGGAAGGGATAAAATAGTAATGGTATTACTGAATGCTTAATTCTGCACGGTATTGCTTTTAATCTTCCCATTAGTCTTTGGGACACACTCTATAATAATATCGTAACAATTTTCCCCCCGGGGAGTGAGGAAGGGGCAAGACCTCATATCTCTTGTCAAATTCACAGAGGCAGAAATTGGCAGAGTCAGGATTTGAACCCAGGTCTCTTTGCTTCCACAGTGCAAGCTGTGAACCACCTTTTTGGTGGTAGTGGTGTGTGGGTGTGTGGGCATTTGCACTGCTTCACAGAGACTTACAAATAGTCCATACTTTATAGGTTAGGTGGTAAGTGCTTTTATATATAATGTATGTAC
Organism: Hystrix cristata; assembly: GCA_004026905.1. Lineage (NCBI taxonomy): Eukaryota > Metazoa > Chordata > Mammalia > Rodentia > Hystricidae > Hystrix > Hystrix cristata. Next base: position 25,062 of record PVJO010007104.1, on the reverse strand, counting down.
ATGATGTAATATATTCCTCACAGTTACCCTGGAGGCAGGTCTTTTTATTATCCCGATTTTATAGAGAAGCCAGTTGAAGGTGGAAGGCACTAAATCATCGCCCAGGGCCACACACAGAGCTGGTGGCAGCTTGTACCCAGTTTGCTGGGACTGCTGGAAAGGAAGTGTGTAGTGTCAGAGAATGCGGCACTTTGCGCAGACTCAGTGAGTCTGGGCGCTGGCCATGGTCCTGAATCCTCTTGCTCCAGGATTCAGGATTTTCCTGTATCCTTGTAATGGTCTCCCACTCAACTTTTTTCCGGTACTGAAAAACAGCAGGAAACGAAGGAGATGAGAGAAAAGTGAAAGAATGGTCAGACATTTCTCAGAGATGAAGGCGTGGATTTCAAGGCTTAGGTCTGGACTCCAGGCAGGAGGACTCAAATCCTGCTCTGACCTTGTGACCTTGAACAAGTCATTTCACCTCTCTGACTCTCTACTTCCTCCTCCAAAAAGATCGGGTAATAATATCAACAACATCATGAAGTTGTTGTGGCATTTTAAAAATGAGTTAACAGACCAGCAGCTTGAATCCAGTAAATATTTGCTATTATTATTTTTCTTTTTTGTGTGGGGTGCTGAGGATCAACCTCAGAGCCTTGCACTTGTTAGGCAAGTGCTCTACCACCGAGCTAAATTCAGACCCTATTTTTCAACAGTATTTTTAATCACTTAGTTCAGGCCAGGCTCATTCAAGACAGTGGAGATGCAAGAATGAGCAAAACAGACAACATCTCTGCCCTTGAGGAACTGACACTCTAGCTGAAACTCTAAGCTATTCCAAACTCTATAGTCCATCTTAATGGAAACTACAAAAAGCTCTATAGGACAAGCAAAATTCTCTATTAATGGGTCACTTTATAACTGGACAACTTCATGTACTAACGGTTATTAAGAAATAATGTCTCTCTCTGGAAGGAAGAAACACATGTCTCCAATTACCTACAAAGTATACACGCGCACACACACATGCATATGCATATGCACACTACTCTGACTGCCATTTAATGTTCCAAGCTGAAGTCCACACTGACCAAAATCTACCCATGAAATGTATTTGGACTAATCGGCACAGTGTGTGTGTGTACGTGTGTACACGTGTGGTGGCCTCAAACATGCTGAGCACATGCTCCAGTGCTGAGCTACACCCCCAGTCCCAGGGTTTGAGGAATCATCGGGCGTGGCCATCTTCAGAAGGAGCCTGTTCTCTCCAGTTCGCTGCAGTCCTAGTCTGCACTCAGGCTGGACGCATCATTTCTCTACCATCTTTCAGTCACACCTTTCTCTCTCTCTTTCTCTTTCAGATGATCCATACAGGCTCACTCCATTTTAGATTAGGAACTCTGCTAACTTCTGAATGTTGTTTCCCAAAACAGGGAGCCTAGAGACCTAGGTATGGAGGCAGGTTGGGGATGAGGCTCAGTGTCAGGATCCAATTTTGTTGCACCCCTTCCTGATCTCACCACCAGATATTCTAAGGAGGAACCTAAGTGTAATGCCAGCACTCTAAAGAGCTGAAGCAGGAGGACTGCAAGGTCAAGCCCAGTCTGGGCAACTTGGCAAGACCCTGTCTCAAAACAAAAAATAAAAAAGAGCTTAGGATGTAGCTCAGTGCAAACGTCCTGGGTTCAATACCCAACAGTACTGAAAAAAATCATAATGCATGGAATCTTAGAAAACTTCATCCTTCTCTACCCATCATTGTCATCTCTAGAATGGAGGCAATCATACAAGTCCAAAGTCTTTTTTCTAAAATTCTTGAGGCCAGGTGCGTTTCAAATTTTTGAATTTAGAATGATCATACCATATGAATGCCACATATTATATAACACTCCCAGTGGGTGTTTACATAATCACAAACATTAATATCTCTGTAGTGAAGTGTCTAGATAGTCGCCTTTAGTGCAATAAATTAAGACTATAAGCAGCCACACATGAGTTCAGGTCAGTTTGTGCTGCTGCCAATTGAGTGTTAACATTAAATATACAATACACCCTTCAGGCTTCAGAACATTTCCTACATTTGGGGACTGTAGATAAAGAATTGACATTTGGGGATTGTAGATAAGAAATGTTGGATTTTTAGTAACTACCTCATTGAGCTCCTATGAGATGGGAATGAGTTAACATATAAAAAGCATTTGGAACAGAGCCCAGCTTGTGGTGAGTGTCACAGAAGAGTGTTTGCTATGTTTATTATCCCCAGAGCACCAGCATCTGGAACCTCTGAATCCTCTGAGCTTTGAACACATCCCAGAACCACATGCAGTGATTGGAATTTCTCCTCTTGGTAGGTTTAGGGCTAATATTCTGGTTGGAGGGTTGTAGGGGCCAGAGCATATTTAATCAAGGTTGTAGAGAGGGGACTTGATGGAGGTTATGGAGGACTCACAGAGTAAAGATGTTCTGGCCATAGAAACCAGAAGTTGCCTCTCAAAACATAAAAGTCTGGCTCTAGGACTCAGAATTATCACCTCAGATCCTAGAGTTCTCACCCCCTAGAACCAAACCCAGGAATCCATACCCCCACCCTGTGAATGCAAATTGACTTGCAGGCATTTGAACTGAGCTGCATCTCCAGCCCTTTCTGTTAGTTTGAAATAGTATCTACTAAGTTGCTAAATTGCCCAGGCTAGGCTTGAACTTGTGATCCTGTCTCAGCCTCCCACAGTGCTTAGAATATAGACCTGTGCCACCAACACCCAGCTGTACCTTTTTGAGCTGAGTTCTGACGCCCCGGCCCTGGGGGGTCTTTGCCCAGGACCCAAAGCCCACCAGCCCTCAGGACCTAGATGTTCTAGTCCCCAGAAACCAAGAACCCAGAAGTCCTGGCCCCGAAGTTAAGGAGTCACCATCTCCTCAATGGCCACTACTTCCCGGAGAGCAGGGAGCTTTCTCCCAGGCTTTCTGGAGTCTCACTTGCATCATTCCACTTCATGCCCTTCCTCATCCAGCTCTCATCTCAGAGCCTCTCACCACACCCTCTTTCCAGCACCACTACACCATTCACCCCTTCCTCTGCCTCCAGGCCGGCCATCCCCACGGATGATTGCTCCTAACAGCTGGGAAAGGGTGTCACCTGTGTCCCCTTCAGCTGCCCTACAGTGGAAGCTTGGGCCATCACAAATGAAATTCTAGGCTGTTTATTGCACGGTGACCAGGACTGTGACCTGAGAGGTCATGACTCCTGCATCCTGAAAAGGAAAAGGGCTGAGACACTCAAGGGTCCTTAGTTTCTCTCTCCTCTCCAGCCACATGGGTTCCTGCCCTGAGCCCTTGGGCCCCACGACTGGTTTCCCAACATTGTTGCCTAGCTCTAGACCCCAATCCCTTAAATATTCCTGCTTTGTCCCATGGAGTTCTGCAGCCACATGAGCCAACCCCTTGGCCCCAGCACACTGCGGCTACCCCTGTCCCCCTACCTGTATGCAAGTACCTACCTGGCTACCTGCTGCTACTGCTGTGTGCCCAGCACCCACTACCGCTGCTTCCTGCACCAACACCAGACTTTCTGTCCAGTGCCATGTCCAACCCTCAGGGTCCTGATACCAGAATGCTTTAGTGCTGTCTTGGCAGATCCTGAGGACATTACAAAGCTCCTTAGGTGGCTGTCACTGCTGCCTGTAGACCTCGTCCCCCATCCAGCCCCATTGTCCTGGAAGAATCATGGGTCTGCACTGCTTCTGGAGACTTCTATTTCCATGTATTTGGAGAAGCCCGCTGTATCAGTCAGCTTTCCTGCCACTGGGACTCAATGCCCAACACCTACAATTTAAAAGCGGAGAAGATTATTCTGGTTCAGAGTTTCAGGGATTCAGTCCCTGGTCACCAGACTCCAACACAGGAACATCATAGTGGAAGGTGTAGCAGAGCAAAGATACTTAGTTCTCAGTGGCTGGGAAGCAGAGCAGGGCAATAGTGCCAGAGAAAGAGTCAGAATCACACATAGTACCCAAAATCACACCTCCATGACCCACCCAGACCCACCCAGACCCACCCAGAAATATGTTTTACTAATTAATCCCCTAGGAGGCTCCCAAGCCAATTGAGTTGACAAATTTAAGCTTTAACCACCATACCTACCACAAATGCCCCAGCTCACCCACTGCCTGGCTGGTCTCTGTAGCACATGCCAACCTTGAGCCCTTCAGCCTGGATCTGACCCCATTTCTGTGGGTATATGGCTGCTCCAAGGACTTCACCCTCTCAACCAGTGTCCCAAGGCTGGACATGAACCCAAGTGACCTCCAACTACATCCAGGTCAGGTTCACAAGTCTCCACACTGGCCCAGTGTCCTCCATTGTCTCCACTACTCTGAGGTAACTTACAGTGAGCTCCTTTCCCATGGATGCCCTTTTATTAACACTCCCACTTGCCCTCAAAGATGCCCACTTCAACTTCCTAGTGGCCCCATTCTTCCTCACCAGTAGTTGCTGACCCCCTTCCCACTGACTTGCCTCTTGACCCCTCCCCTTGACTCTCCATTTGCCTGTTATTAACCACCACTGAGATTCAAATCACCCTTCCACTGAGCCTCCATTGAGTCTTCAGTGATCATTCTTTTAACTCCCTAGCAGAATCCCCTTTGACCCACAGGCTCAGGCTAATTGAATCATCTGTTTTCCCCAGTTGATCCTATCACTGGTGTGCTGGTTGCCCATTAACCCCACTTACTTTCCCTTGACACCCCCACTCAGTGATTTGTACTAAGCAGTCTGTTGACCTTCCCTGTGATCCATGGTTGACCCATTAGTGTCCCCATTACTCTTCTGGGAATCTTCCCACTGGGCATCTTCCCACTGTCCCACCATCCACTGATCCTCCCTTTGAACTTCCTGTTCTTCTTGACTTCTCCATTGCATTTCCAGGCCTTTCTATTACCCCCCAGTTGAGTCTCTCTTTGACCATTTTCTTACCCACTGAGCTTTGCAAAATGTGTCCCATTAATTCATTGACTCACCTTCTGATCCCTCTGCCCTCCTTCACCACATAAAGCCACCCATTAAGCCTTGATCCTTGGTGATCCTTGGACTTGTCACACGTTCTAGGCTTTCTCCATTTGCCACCATTTCCTCCATTTGCCAACTTATTGATCCTCTTGTGAGAGTCAGAGACCACCCTGGAGACAAATAGCAGGTGCACTCCTGGGCCCTTAACCTGTTACTCATTAAAAGCATGATTTGTGTTTTCTTCTGAGGCAGTCAAGGACTTAAAAGCTGCTTTTGCTTAAAAAAAAAAGAAAAGAAAAGAAAAAACAGTGACTCACTTGGGCTCAATGTGTAACTAAAAGTAGAACAAAGCTTAACCTTCATTTTGTATCCATCTTCCTTCTTACCATAAAACTTTGGGTCAGATCTCTGCTCAGCTCTACATATCGACGTGTTAATCATTTAGGGAGTGTCTGTCTGAAAACTGGCCTTACAAGGTTGATATATTTACATAATCTATCTCATTCTTCAAGACAGAGGACATCAAGAGAAGAGATTTACAGGAACACCCAAGTACCAGTGGGCACCTAGACGTCTCCAGTCCCTGCTCTAAACCCATGGTCAGCTTGGATTCCAGCAGAGTCTCTGCAAAATTGAGACTGCCTCACACAGGAGCAATCATCTCATGAAGACTAGATTGGCCTTCAAGCAATAGGGACTTCTCTGGAGCCACCTCGCAAGCTCAGAACTGAAATGATGATCAACCAGACCCTAGGACAGTTTGGCAACTCCTAAAAGCTGTTGCCTTCTCTCTGTTGATGGATCAGTTTGATCTCCATCAGAGCTGTGTCCCTTCCAGCTCCTCAGCAGAAGTCCCTACTCCATTTTCTCTTACTTTCTAACTCTGCCTGATGAATGAGCCTATGCCCCTCACTAACAGGTCCCAAAATTCTTTTCTGTAACAAAATGTCAAGGACATGCCTGGGCTGAATTGAGGTCCTCTCTCCTCTTTAAAGGGACATCCACCTGGTAACATTCACACTGTTCCCTCACTGAACTTCCACTGACCTCACATGAACTCTGACCACACAATCACTCTACCATGGATCCTCCTCCACTAAATCCTGTCCTGACCCTCCGCTGAGCCCCCACTGAGCTCTCAATTACCATATATAATGACCACGCCATTAACCAACCTCTAACTTCTCCCTGATCCTGCTCTGATCCTTTCTGCCAACCCCTTCACTCTCCATAGCCCTTTCCCCCTGGGGGTTCTCCCACCTGAAGGTAGACAGAATTCAGGATCTGCCCCCATCTCTAATGGCAGCTGCATCTTTGCCTATTTCTGGGTGCCAGCTCTGTGAGGACCAGACTTCTACCTCTCCTGATCTGGGACAACAGGGACAGCCTGTCATGCGTGATGTTACCAAGGCCCTCCGGGAGCCTAAATGTAGACTCTGCCACCAATCGCATTCTTGCCTGAGGCCCGGAAGGCAGTCAGGTTGCCTATCTGGACCTAGTCGCTCGCCCCTCTGCTCCAGATGTTGCCTAGCAGCCTTGCGTGCCCAATTCCCAGGGGATGCACTGCTGGCTGTTGGCTAGAGCTGTGAGTGCCCCAGGGTCACATTACACAAAACCAGACCCCTGCGGGTGGCCTGGAATCACATTATACAGCAGCAGACCCAAGCCCTGTTCCTCAACTAGTGCCTGGATGACACGTCACCATCACTGCATTCAGCACACCTTTTGCTAGGCTCTGGCCTCCTACCATGTTGCTTGCTAGACCTTGGACATAGCCTTCCGCCCTGGAGAACACCTGACTTCCACCTTGAGTATGTAAGACTGCCGGAGAGATCAGTAGAGCCACCAGGGCACAAGTGTGGCAGCACCAACTGGAGAAGTTTGGCCCTGGGCAGGAGGGGACAGGCAGGGCAGGGCTGGCCCTGGAAGGACTTGGGACCAGGCTTAGAGTGACCAGACCTGGAGAGGCAGCAGTTACATTAACAAAGTCTCAGCAGGCTGCGATGGGGTATATTCGTAACCCCTGAACTCTGGGAGTCTGAGGCTGAAGGACTGCAAATTCCAGTCTGGCCTGAGCAACTTAGCGATTTGGGGAGACTCTGTTTCAAAATTTAAAAAAAAAAAGAATCTGGGAAAGTAGCTCCGCACAAAGGCTCTGGGTTTGACTCCTCAGGAACTGTCTGTAGGTCTCCTGCCTCTCTGTCTCGCTGCCTGCTCTACCCTCCGATCCTGCTTGCCTACTCCGTACCCCGCGCGGCTCTCCCCTGGGCTCTGCTTTCCCCAGATGCCCATTGGTAGCTCGCCGGCACTGTCCCCCACGTGTCTACATCTCTGCCCAGCTCAGCTTTTTGCGGTGCCCTTTGTACCCGCACACTGGCGAGCTGCAGGGCGTGGCGCGGGTGTCAGGCGCTGCCGTGAGGGCAGCGAGTGTGACAAAGACTTTGTGCTGAGAGCCGCCGCCTGCGAGATTGAGGCCGAGGACGGCTGCTCCCGCGCGGGCGGATGCCGACTGCTGGGCGCCGTCTGCTACCCTGCGCCGGGCCGCCCACACGCTGCCGCCGCGGCCCTGGCGCTGGGGTTGGGGACACTGTGACCGTGACCGGCGCGGGCACTGGCGCAGTTGCAGCCGGAGAAGACACGAGTCGCTGCCTGACCGCCGCGCACTCGCGCTGCCCCGCCGGACCGTGGATCTTCTGGGTTCCCTCAACCTCGCCGTGGCCCACGCTGGGGCAGGGCCGCTCGGTTGGCATCTCAGCCTCGCCGAGCACAAGCTGCAGCTGGAGATCACGCACGACCTCTGGACAGCGGCCAGGCCCTGCCCTTTTCCTTCTGGAAGCACCGTGGTTACCCTTGTGTGTAAGATGAGCAGTCGGTCCGCAGGGTTTATAAGATGATGCAAGTATATGACAAAGTAGAAACATTCCGAGATTACTACAGCGGCTAAAGAGTAGCTGTTAGAATTTGTATTATCATCTACTATAGAGGATTCCAGAATATGTCACTCAAGAATCTTTCAAGTTGGGCACAATGGTGCAGACCTGTAATCCCAGAGCTCTGGAAAGCTGAGGCAGGAGGATCAAAAGTTTGAGTCCATCTCAGGCGAATTAATGATTTAGCAAGACCGTGTTTTAAAATAAAAAATATAAGAAAAGGCTAGGCAAGTAACTCAGCGTGAATGCCCTGAATTCTGGGCTCAATCACTAGTAACACCAACACCACCAGAAAAAAAAAAAAAAACTCTCTGTATATGTAAATAGTTCCATTTCATGCAACATCTCATTTAATCATTTCAGCAACTGCATCAGTCAACCAATTCTACAGAACAAACAACCTCAGAATCTTAGTGACTTACCCTGACCAGTTTATGTGGTATGAGTTGATTGGCACTTGACTGATTTTGGTTGGGGCTGCAAAGCACTTACCATATGCCCAGCATTGTTCTAAGTACTTGTTAATTCATCTAATTCCCCCAGCAACCCTATGAAGTAGATATTCTTGTCCTTCCATTTTACACATACATAAACTGAAGTTCAGAAAAGCTAAGTTCTTCCCCCAAGTGTCACTGCTCATTTGTGGCACAATAAGGAGTGTTACAGTTTAGATCTAAAATGTCCCTGAAAAGTCTCATGTGTTCAGAAGTGGGATTTTGGGAAGGTGATTGGCTCAAGGAGGGGCTATACTCATCAGTGCATCAATCCATTGATAAATTCTTTGCTGAATGTGCTTTTAGAAGGTGCTCAGAAGAGGTGGGTCATTGGGGCTGTGATCCAAAAGGGTGCATTTTTGTCCTTGGCTCCTCCCTTCTTTCTCTCCCTCTGTTTTCTAACTGCTATGGGTCAAGCGGTTTCCTCCACCATGCCTTCCACATGCCATTTCTGCCTCATAGCCAGGCCACTATGCATGGACTGGCCCCTCTGAAACCATGAACCAAACAACAGGTGGATGGTGAACACTGCCAGCTGCCCAAGCCCTGGGCCACAATGGGGCCGCATGTGATGATGCACACAGCCTGTGGCTGCATCTCATAAATGACTGGGACTGCCAGATACACCTATCTGTGCTTTCCACCCTCTGAGGCCAGCTATCAGGGCTGTATGACCTGGTGGGAAAATTGGCCCACCTGCCCTGCCTTTGGACCCCAGGTCCTGGCCCAAGAACCTGTTCACTAACCCCTCCCTGCCCACTGTCCTAGCCTGACCATGGCTTTAGCACCAGCTGCCTCAGTGAAAGCTGCCCAGAGGTTCCAGGTTCCCAAACCATAGACTCCTGCAGGTGCCAAACAGTCCCTTCGGCCACTGCCTGCGTCACACCAGCCCTAAATCCATCCTTAGGACACAGCTACAGGATGCATGTCATGCTACAGCCAGCACCTCAGCCTCTGTGATGTCCTCACAGCCTGCTGGGAGGGCCCAAAACTTTATGGTGAGTGTTCCAAGAATGGGTCTGGGATGCATCCAGAGTAGGTTATGAGTCGGCAGGAAGAAGTTCCTCCACTGATCAGGGCCAGGGCAGAATTTCTGACATAGGTGGAACTGACTGAGGAGAGTGTATAGGATGAGAATCCAAGACAGGAAACTACAGTTGGGAAAATGGAGAAGTGGGAAAATATCAAGGGAAGCCCTTCTGACTGGGGGCAGAAGGCTGTGGGATTGGAGTGGGAAATCTTGTTGGGAGGATCTTCACACTGAGCTACATCCCCAGCCTTCCATTTTTTTAATTTTGAGCTAGGGTCTCATTAAGTCATCAAGTTTCCCAGGCTGGGCTCAAACTCATGATCCTCCTGCCTCAGTCTCCCTTAGTGCTGGGATTACAAGCTTATGCTGTCATGCTGGGCTGGAAAGGGAAATCTGAGCCCTCACCTTTGCCATCTGCCTACCCCAAAGTCACTGCAGCACCTATTCATGAGCTTGTGATGGGGACTATGTTCTGCCTGCTAATCCCACTCAGCATGTATGTGACCCTTATCTCATTTTTGATGGCACGGACTGTGTGTCTCAGGACCACTGTGGCTGCTTCCACAACGATGCTACATCCTGGTGAGTGGCATCCCCTACAATGGGGGGAAGTGTCCCATACCCCGTCATGAGGGATTCCCTGAATCATGACAGTACCATTAAGCATCATCCATAATAAATGAAAGAACATGAGGCCAACTCTTTCAAATACAAAATGGAATTATTCAAAGCACATGGACTTTAGTTAATTTTACTTATCTGTAGAGATCTTCAGACATGGCTGGATTCAGGAACTCAAATGATAGCCCTAGCCCTAGGCCTGGGTTTCTTTCCCTCCTTCCTCCTTGCCTTTTACTTTTTCTGTGTTAGCTTCTATATTAGGTAGCCTCTTGGTCCAAATGCTGTAACAGAGGCTCAACATTTACATGCCTTACACTTAGCAGAAGTTTATTTCTGTCTCATAAACAGTCCAAGTATAACCAGTTTGGCTCCTCTAACATGGACTCGGAGCATGTGGCTCTGCCTCCCAGGCGCTCTTCATCTGCTCCCTGACACTTCTACAGTCGAGCAAGCTGGAAAGGAGGAGAAGGAGGAGAAGGTGGTTGGGCTACCCTCCGTCCTCTAAAGGCACAACCCAGGAGTGGTGCACATCACTTCCACAAACTTGCCAAAGGTCAAACTTTCTGGAAAGATGCCATCTGGCTACGAAGGGGACTGGAAGGTGTATCTTTAGCTGTGGAGCCATGTGTGCAGCTAAAAATTATACTTCAAGGAAAGAAGTGGAGAGTGGCTATTTGAAGCAAGCCTTGTTCTCGAAGCACCTGTTTGTGGTGGAGCCTCCCACTGCTCCTGGTTTACCGTGAACAGTTTAGCCACCCCAGAGGGAAAGCAGTACTTCTTTCTCAAGAGTTTTAGCAGAATTCCGAAAGCTGATACTCACTGTCCCAGTGGAGGGAATTTGTTCATTTCTAAACTAATCATAGGGACCAGGAGTTAGGGTACCCTAATTTATCTCTGATTGGCCAGGTCTGTGGCATATGCCCAAAGCTGGAGCCAGAGGGTAGGTATAGCACCCAGGAAACCCCAGAGCCTGAGATTGGGGCTGGATCCCCACAGGCAAACTGAGAGGCCATTATCAGAAAACCATGTTGGACGCTGGGCAGGAGGAACAGTGTGCCCTTTGAGGTTTTGTAGCCCCTTGTACCCATTGGAAAGCAAATAAGACCCTCAGGCTAATCAACATAGTTGTCTTGGAGATCAAAGGCTACTTCAGAGGAAAAACATGGATGCTGAAACTCATGGATGTGACCCTGGGAATGCGAAGATGGCCACATGAAGAGGAACGAGTCAGAACAGATACACCTGCCACTGCACACTGACCCCATTGCTGGAGTTGACGAGGTCAGTCATATATTAGAATAGTGAGACTTCTTAAAGCTGAGAGTGACTCGCCTTTAAAATGAAGCTTAAAATAATCACTATCTAAATATAAATGCATCGCATAAAATAAATTTGACAGCAGTAGATAAAAATATCAGTTATATCCCACTATACTGTGTATCTTATATTAAAACTGTACATCACATATCTTATAAAACAAACAATAAAACATTAAAGCATGTAGAACTGTTCCTGGCATATAGTTAAGTTCTCAACAAACAATCAGTAGACTATGAAGGCATAGGTGAGAGAGAGGCAACAGATCCCAGAGGCCTCTCTCCCTTTTAAGAAAGTGTTTATTATGGAAAATTTCAAGCATCACAAAAAGAATAGAGTTATAAAATCCCATGAATTCATCACAGTTACAAATGTTCCACCATTCATTATTCTGGGAGGGGTGCTGGGGATCAAACTCAGGGCCTCGCGCTTGTTAAGCAAGCACTCAACCACTGAGCTAAATCCCCATTCCTATCATTCATTATTAAGACCTTATTCCTCTAGCAAAGATCTGAGCATGTATTTCGTCTGATAGAAAGATACACCAATCAAGATTCACAGTGACTCCCCTAGCCGTTTTTTTGTTGTTTGTTTGTTTTTTTAGACAGAGTCTCACTCTGTAATTCAGCTGGCCTTGAACTCCCTATGTAGCCCAGGCTGGCCTTGAACTCATAGAACTCAGAGTCATCCTCCTGCCTCAGCCTCCCAAATGCTGGGATTACAGGAGTGCACCACAATGCCTGGCTCCTCCCAACCTTTCTTGACTCCCAGACTCCAACCCCAACCCCCCACTCCAGACCCACCTCTCCTCTCCACAGCAGAACAAATGCCCAGTGCTGCTGCCCACCCATGTGTGCTGAGATGTGATTGTGTGCTGAGATGTGATTGTGCGCTGGACAGTGGGCTTCGGAGTTATTGAGTTACCCAGCAGTCAGTCCCCTTGCGCCAGGAGCTAATGGGGAACCTAGAGGTTCAAATCCTTGTGGTCCTCCCGGGCAGTACTAGGATGTCTCCAGGCAGGCTGCAGAGACTACAACGAAATCGTGGCCGATGATTTGAAGCGTGGCCCGAAGCATGCCCACCCAGTCAGAGCGCTCCGGGCGTGTAGGGAACTCTGAATTTTAACAGCTGGTAAGGACTCTCCCACTGCCACCTCCCACCCGCAGAGGGTGCAGCCAATCCAAATCTTTGAGCCACAGCCACTTTGGGGGCTTGGCGACCTCACCCTCGCCCTGCTCATCTTCCCTGTAACACAGAGAAACGTGTCCAACTGGCCGTTACCCAACATTTCACTCTGACTCCATCCCTCTGTGTGTCCCCAGGGCTGGCACTCTCTACACAGACCTGGAAGAGGAAGCACATCCAGCTTCCCCAGATGGTCTTAATAATTGATAAAAATATGCTCGTAGCCGGGCACGGTGGCATGTGCCTGCAGTCCCAGCATTCAGAAGGCTGAAGCTGGAGGATCACAAGTTCAAGGCCAGCCTGGGCAACACACTGAGATCCTGTCTCCTAAAAGAAAAAAAAAAAAAAAAAAAAAAAAAAAAAAAAAAACCAAAAAAACACTTGATCTTAGCCAAAAGACTGAACAAAACAAGAGCCAGAGTGGTGCATGCCTGTAAGGCCAGCAGTCTGGGTGGTTGAGGCAGGATCGCAAATTCGAGCCCAGCCTGCGCAACCGAGCACATTTGTTGAGACCCTGTCTCAAAAATAAGACTGGGGAAAAAAATAAATAAATAAGACTGGGGCTGTAGTTTAGCGTGAAGCTCTTGGGTTCACTCTGCAATACCAAAAAAAAAAGGTGCCAGTCTTCTCTCTCCCATTGCCTCCGCACCTTCGGGGACCCAGGATCCGAACTCCTAGCTCTCTCCTCCCAGGACCCAGAAGTTAGGTCAGGATTACCAGTTCCCTCCAACCCAAGGCCTAAGAGCCCAAGCGGCAACCACCCCCCACTCCCCTGACCCGCTCAGCGCTCAGTGACCTGCGTCTTCCAAGACTGCTGACCGCTCAAGGGCACAGATTCCCTTTCCCGGGAACTGGATCGCAGGGACTCCGCCCCCTTCACGCAGGCCGCCATGACGCAAGTGCAGAGACAGCTAATCAGAAATGGCCGTGGTCATAGCAGAAGGCGGGGCTTTTGAAAGGCGCGGGGCGGAAGTGGCTGGTGCACTTTGGCTTCCCCCGACTGCTTGGTGGTGCTGCTGTCTGCGGGACGTTTGCTGCTCCTGCCAGCGGCCCAGCTGCTGCCATGAGCCGGCCCAGCCGGCTACAGAGGCAGATTCTGAGCCTGTACCGCGAGCTGCTGCGCGCCGGGCGCGGGAAGCCGGGCGCGGAGGCGCGGGTGCGGGCCGAATTCCGGCAGCACGCCAGCCTCCCGCGCTCCGACGTCCTGCGCATCGAGTATCTGTACCGCCGCGGGCGGCGGCAGCTCCAGCTGCTGCGTTCCGGCCACGCCACGGCCTTGGGTGCCTTCGTGCGTCCGCGGGGCCTGACCGAGGAGCCCGGAGGTGCGGCGGCCCCGGGGACCCCTCCTGACGACCGTGATGGTCCAGGAAACCCTCACGACGGCACGGGGACACCGGAGACCCGACCCGATGGACGGTGACAGGCAGAAGAGCTCACTCGGTGAGCCAAAAGGACCCGTCTGACAGTCGGGAGGACCTGGACCTCGTCCGGTGGAAGGTGAGAGGTCTCGAGAGACTCACTCCACACGTTGTGGGGACGGACAGCCCCGTGGTGGACGGCGAGAGATGCTGTGTGGTGACAGGTCAGACCCCGCCCCTCCTCCACCCGGAGGGTTTAGAGCAGCCTGGGACGCCAACAGGGTGGACAGTGCCAGGCTGAGATCTACTTACCCAAAGGCCCTCAGACCCTCCTCCTGCTGTGGCCAGAGAGAGCCTGAGATCCTTCTCTTGACCTCTGGGAACACACCCACCCTGGATCCTCGGATTGCCTGTTACGGTATTTAACTCTGAGAAGAGCGGACTTGATGAACAGTGAGAGGCCTGGAATCCCCTTTGGAACCCCGCTCTACTGACAAATCAGCACCATGAGAAGGGGGTTAGGAGCCTGTCGCCCCAGCTGATCAACTAAAGACTTCCTACTTTATAATTCCAAGGGGCAACACTGTGCTCCTTCCCAGTCCAGACTGTTGAACAAAGGGAATAAAATAGGGGCTGTGATTATTTCCTTGTCGATGGTTTTAAAGATTTTATGTATTTGAGGATTTTTGAAGACATACACTGAGAAGTGGCCCTCTGGGAGAGGATGGATGTAGAGAGCTGTCTCTTTCCCTCTGGAGCCCTTTCTTGGGCATATCAATGGAGAAGACCCACGCTAGCTTCAAACCAAAGAGACCCCACTGGACTGCTTACTGGAGAGAAATGAGGCAGGAGAGGAAATGATGGAGCTGGTGACCCATGAGGCAGTAGTAAGGGGTCTCAAACTCTCCACCTTCCTCAAGGCTGGCTGAAGAATTTCAGCCTCTGCTACAAGCTGGGATTTTTGTCAGTAAGGCCCTGGGGCTTGGGAGAGGGACCCACAGACTGTAGGCATACCCTTCCCACATCCCCTTCTTTCCCCTGTCATTGCCAGGGTACTGCATTTTGCAATCCTGAGCTATATTTGAATCCTCGTTGGTAAAGTACATGGAAAACAGATCATTTCTTGCAGATACAGTTTGGGGGAGGAATGAAAGGAGCCCAGACCTTGGACTGAAGGAAGAACAGACAGAAGAAAAACATGGTCCCTGCCCTAATCCCAGTGGAGCAGCCAGGCACCCAAATAGTTATAAAGTAGCCTTGAAATTTAAATTACAAGTTTGCAAGAAGGTAAGGAACAGCTTCTAAGCAGTGTGGGTAAATGCCTGCAGGGGGCAAAGGAGCAAGATGCAGGGTCCCAAACGGCCCTAGGGGACTCCAGAGCACAGGCTGCGGCACTACTTGCATGTGGTATCTCTTCCAGCTTTGTTTCGCTGTGGGACCTCAGGTACTTCTCCATCTCTGCCTCTTTTTTTCATCAAGGTGACCCTAGTTTTGTTGTCATTATTCATGTTTGTGGTTGCTGGGGTTGGAACTCGGCCCCTTGCACATGCTAGGCAAGCTCGGTCTACAGCTAACCTACGCCCCAGCCCCAAGGTGGCCCTGTCAATCCTGCACCATTCCCTCACTTCTGGCTCCATGATCTTGAGCCCTAATGATCTCTAGGATGGGAGCTTCTGGCAGTGCAGCAGGCTGAGCAAGTCAGGAGGGGAGGAGACACTGACTCCAGTGTTCCAGGAATGGGGTTTGCCAGTTAGGGAGAACGGGGGAGGGAATGCCAACTTTGGGATAGGGGTGCAGATGAGTGAGGGTTAAGGGCATGGACCACAAACTGGAGTGCCAGGCTGGGATCCCAGCTCATTACTTGCTGATTACCTAATCATAGGCAAGTATTTTAAACTCTTTGTGCCTCTCTGTGCCTCAGCGTCCTTATCAATGAAACAGGCATTATAATAATGCCTCCAATGTGCCTGTTATTATGGGCCAGTGAATTAACTACACATTGTGGCAGCAAGTGAGGCCGCTCCCCTCACCATGGCCCTCTTGCCCACTTCAATTTCAGCCACAAAAGCTGGTTCCCAGGAAGCTGCCAGCTTCCTGCCCTGGGCCCTGCCTTCTGCTACTGGCTGCCTTTCCAGACCTGCCTCTTGTCTGGAGGGACAATCACAACATGTTCCACAAGATTCCTCAGAGGTCCCCCTGCCATTGGGCCCCAGTTGCCCACAGTGGTTACCACTCCATGAATCCTTTGGACCACCCCCTGCCCTTCCTCACTCCCTACTAATAACTCCTGTGATCACCTCCCAAATAAACCTCACCTGAGCCTGGGTTCAGCATGCGCCTCTGAGTAAAGCATGGGAACACTGCACAGGACTCAGCTGATCTCTGCGACTATCTGCTGCTCTTTCACTCTGCGAAGGCCCCTGGTCAACATTTCTCCACACCTTGTACCTGTCTAGTAAACAAGAATTTCAAGTAGTCACGGTGGTGTGGGTAATCCTAGCACTTGGGAGGCTGAGGCAGGAGGATCACAAGTTCAAGTTCAGCCTAGGCAATTTAGCAAGACCCTGTCTCAAAATGCAAAATTAAAAAAAAAAAAAGAATCTCAGGCTAGTGAGGTGTTATATGCCTATCATCCCAGTACTCTGGAGGCCAAGGCAGGAGGATAACATGTTTGAGACCAGCCTGGGGTACCTCACAAATTAATGACTGACCTGGTATACACAGCAAAATGTTAACAATTAGTCAATCTGGTGTATGGGGTATATGAGAATTTATTATAATAGTCTAAAGCGAAAATCCAAGAATCTCTTGGTCTAAGAAAATTGCTGTAAAGGACATAGAGGAATGAGAGTAACTTGCTTTATTTGGTTTGGTTTGGTTTTTGTGGTACTATAAATCATTGAATCCAGGGTCTCAGCACATGCTAGGCAGGAACTCGACCAGAGAGCTACATCCCCAACCCAAGGATTGGAGTAATTTGGAATATGAAATGTTTAATAATAGAATTGAATTGAGTTGTTAAGTTTCCTGATTTGTATTTGTTTGTTTTGTTTGTTTAGAGACAGGGTCTTACTTTGTAGTTCAGGCTGGCCTTGAACTCACTACATAGCTGACCTCGAACTCATAACAGTTCCTGCCTCAGCCTCCCAAGTGCTGGGATTACAGGCACGCACCACAACGCCCAGCAAATTTCCTGATTTTTATAACTGTATTCCAATTGTAGAAAAGCAGGCCCTTGTTTTCGATTGTTCTGTTTGTGGTGCTGGGAGTCAAAGTCAGGGACTCATACTTGCAAGCACTGTACCATTGAGCTACATTCCCAGCCTGCCTTGATTTTAAGACAAGCACACTGAAGTTTTTAGGAGTAAAGAGACATTGGGTATGCAGCCTACTCTCAAAGGGATCCAATACATTTACACATATGTAAATATATTAGCGAGAGTGTGAATGATAAAGCAAATAGTAAAGTGTTAACAATTGGTAGATCTGGTATATGTGGGAATTTGTTATAAGTCTTAAAAGTTGTAATTTGAAACAAAACATGTTACAAAAATGAAAAAGTCACGTGTTGCCAGAAGCCTGTAATCACAGAACTCTGAGAAGCTGAGGCAGGAGGACCACAAATTTGAGCTCAGCCTGGAAAACTGAGCGACTTAGGCAGACCCTGTCTCAAAACAAGGGCAGAGAAGTTGGGGATTTAGCTCAAGTGGTAGAGCGCTTGCCTAGCAAGCACAAGGCCCTGAGTTTGATCCGCAGCACCACAAACAAAGGGCAGGGAGTGCTGAAGTTGTTGCTAGGTACAGGGGCCTTGGGTTCAATCCCACTACTACCAAAAAAAAGCCAATGGTTGTATAGGTTGAATATTCCTTGAAATGCTTGGAATCTGAATATTTGGATATATATGTATGTGTAATGAGATATCGTGGGAGTGGGGCCCCAGTCTAAACATGAAATTCATTTATGCTTCACATACACATAACACGAAGGTAATTCTATACTATATTTTTAATAATTTTGAGCCAGGGATGATGGCATTCACCTGTAGTAGTCCCAGCTACTCTGGAGGCTGAGGCAGGAAGATCACTTGAGCCCAGGAGTTCTAGGTCAGCTTCAGTGACATAATGACACGCTGTCTCAAAGGTTAATAAATTTAAAATTTTTTCCACAAAACAAAGTTTTATGGTATGGGATTTTCCACTTGTGGCATCATGTCAGTGCTCAGAAGGTTTCAAGTTTTGGAGCATTTCAGATTTCTGATTTTCAGATTAGGGATGTCCAAGCTGCGTTAGTGTCTCACTGATCATCACCATCTTCTGGCACCAGAGATCAGCATGTGTGGCACAGTGTTATAAACGTGAAGCTGGTATTTCCTGAGACTTTATAAAACTCCTATGCATGGCTGATTCTTCACAGATCTTGTAATTAATGAAATAAAATTGCTGCTTTTTTTTAATTGCTACTTTTTTTGGATTTTGAAAAAAATAACATCTGGTCTCCTTTGTAGATTCTAATCTCCAGAATCAAGTATAGCAATTTATCCACTGGGCATGGTGGCATACTCCCGTTCTCCTGTTATCCTAGCGCTCTGGGAGGCTGAGGCAGGAGGATTGTAAATTAAAGCCCAGCCTGGGTGATTTAGCAACTTAGTGAAACACTGTCACTCAAAATTTTTTAAAATTTTGGGGTTGGGGATTTAGCTCAGTGGTAGAGCACTTGCCTAGCAAGTACAACGCCCTGAATTTGACCACCAGGACCCCCCTAATTTTTTTTTTAATTTAGAAAGGGCTGGGGGTATAGCTCAGTGGTAGAGTACCTTGAGTTAATCCTCAGTGTGTATTTCTTTAAAATAAAAATATATGTATTAGGTTTAAAACAGTCCTGCTCTTCTGGAGATGTACCATGAATTGTTTGTGGGTAAAATATGATGTTTAGGTTGGCTTTGAGGTAATCTAGGCAGTGGGGAGTGGGAGCTTGGCAGAGTGATATGGGACTAGCCCTGAACTGATAATGGCTAGAGCTGTAATGAGTCCGTGAGGACTTGTAATGCCGTTTGTTCCTCTTTTGTTACAATTACCAGAATGAAAGTTGAAAAAACGTCAGTGACGCCCCTTTCATACAAACGAGTCCTTACTGTGGCCCACAAGGTCTCACCTGCTCAGACCCCGTGATCCCCTCTGACCTGTCTTCTCCCTCTCCGCTCCCTTCCACCTCCGCTGGCACGCCACACTGGCCTTCTCACCTGCAGGCACATTGCTGCCTCAGGGCCTTTGTGCTTACTCTTCCCTCTACCTGGAATGCTCTTTTTTTTTTTGGAATGCTCTTGTTCAAGGCCTGCCCTGTGCAATACATTTGAAATTTGATTGGGCAACTGAGGAACTGTTTCTTTTTTTTCTTCCTTTGTGTCATAGTACTAAGGATTGAATGTGGGGCCTTTTCACTGAGCTACATCCCCCGCCCTCTTAATTTTTTCATTTTGAGGTAAGGCCTAAATCACTAAGTTGCCCAAACTAGACTAAAATTTGTGATCCTCCTGCCTCATCCTCCCAGAGTACTAGGATTACAGGCATGTACCACCACCACATCCGGTTTGAATTTTTAATTTTATAATTTTTTGTTGTTGTCATTTTTGGTTTTTTGAGACAGAGTCTCACTATATAGTTCAGGCTGGCCTCAAACTCGCAGCAGTCTTCCTGCCTCTGCCTCTGCCTCCCGAGTGCTGGTATTATAGGCCTGTGTCACCATACCAGCTTTGTTGTTGTTTTGAGACAAGGTCTTGCTATGTAATTTAGGCTGGTTTTGAACTCACTTTGTAGTCCAGTCTTGAATTTACAGTGATCTTCCTGCCTCTGCCTCCTGAGTATTGGGAGCACAATCATGTACCACCATATCCAGTTTAATTTCATAAATTTAAAATAATTTAAATTTTTAAAACTGAAGTAGTGTAAAATATTTTTTCTACCACGCAACTTCATTGTTTGTGTAGAATAACATATCATTTTATTTGTTGAAAATCTAGTGCCCCAAATGAGGTGTTAGTAAGTGTGAAATATATATCAGATTTCAAAGAGTAGGACAAAAGATTATAAAATACCTCATTATTTTTATATTTACTATATATTAAGGTGATATTTTGGGACATACTGGGTAAAATAAAATCTGTCATTAAAATTAAGTTCATTTTTATCTACTGTTTTAGTCTGACTAGTAGAAAATTTTAAATTGCATTTGTGGCTTGCGTTATATTTTATGGGCCAGTGCTGCACCGGCCATCCATGTGGCATGGTTCTTCACTGCAGTTTGTTATAAAAGCATGATTATAATGACAGAATTGAAGCCAGGTGTCTGTAATCCCAGCACCTGGGAGGCTGAGACAGGAGGATTGCCAGGAGTTCAAGGCCAGCCTGAACTACACAGCAAGACCCTGTCTCAAAAAACCAAAACAATAAAATTTTTAAAATGACAGAATTGTCCCTCTGATGCCTTTTTCAGCTGCACTAAATAGTACTCCCTAAAATATATAAATAAATTGTGCCCCAATTCCTTAGCCTATTTTTTCTCCATACTCTACTACTATACTTGTATATTTTACTTGCTTTATTTATTGTCAGTCCCCCTCAGTAGAATGTCAGCTCTACAAGGGCTAGGATTTTAATCTGTCTTGTTCACTGTCATATCTCAGCTTCTTGACCAGGGCCTGGTTCATAAGCAGTCAGTAGCTGTTAAAATGTTGAATGAGTGAATGAATGGCAGATTTGCTCTCTTACTGGGCTTATATTGCCAAGACTCTGCCAGCCCTATTTGCTGGTCATGCCAGGGAGGCTGTGTCCCCTCCTTGGTTGGGGGCAGAGACATGACCTGGCATTTAAAACAGGACAGATCCGATTTGCATTCTGACTTTTCCCTAAATCTAGAGTCTCTCCCAGAAGTTGCTACTTCCCCCACTCTCTCAGTATCCATCCTGCTTCAAGTAACAGTTGCCTGATTTTCTCTGGAGGCTCAGTCCACTCCCACTTTCGTCTACATGGTTCAGGCAGGGCTGAGTGTGGCTCCAGTGAAGATGGGCCTTGTGGCCTGTGCCACAGGATCCAGACTTCAGACATTTTGTTTTTAGGTGCTCAAGTTCAAACCCAGGGCCTTATGCATGCTAGGAAAGTACACTTATCACTGAGCCACACTCCTAGTACCTGCCTAGAGATTTTCAGGGCACTCTGGACATCACCAGGATAAGAACAAAGTCAAAATAAAAGAACTGAGAGCCACATGGTGACACATGCCTGTTATCCCAGCACTCAGGAGACAAGCAGGAGGATCACTGCGAGTTTGAGGCCAGCCTGGGCTGCATAGTTCAAGACCAGTCTGAACTACACAGGGAGACACTTAGTCAAAAAAACAAGGGATTGGGGATTTAGCACAGTGGTAGAGTACTTGCCTAGCAAGCACAAGGCCCCGAGTATGATCCCCAGCACAAAAGCAAACAAACAAAAAGGAACTGAGAGATGGCAACATCATTTGAGTCCCTGATCTAGCTGTACCTGTTGTCCCAAGCTTCTCAGTTACCCACAAAAATAAACTCCCATCTCTGTTTACAGTTAGTAAAGGTTGGGCTTCAGTCACTCACTCTGTGTGTGGCCTCAGCCCGTGACTTCCTCTCTTGGAGCCTGGCTCAGTGGGACCACATCACTGGGCAGTTGCGAGAATTTAAGGAGCGGGCATCTGTGTAAAGTGGACATCCAGGAGATCAGCCCAGGGCTCCTACCTCTGTCCTTCGCTCTGGTTCTGTTCCCACATCTCCCCAGGCCTTAAGCTTTGAGGAGCCTGGACTCCAAGATCAAACACTAACAATTCATCCTGGTGTCAAGACCCCAGGAAGAGGGGTCTCACGGTCCTGGGCGCCCCAGAGAGCCTCTCAGCCCAGCGTAGAATGTTTGATCAGAGGCTCTGTGTGGACACAGATCAGGGTTGGTAGCTGGTGCCATTGACAGCTGACCCATGTCACCTGCTTCCTTCTTGCATCTGCCTCCAGCTTCCTGTTTTGAGCACCTGTGCTTCTTCCAGAGGGCGGGGCCAGAAATGTTGGGCATCCAAGTCTCCAGGAAGAGTCCTCATTGTTGAGATAAGAGCTGATATCCCCTTGGGTGGAAAAACTTCCAGTGTGTTCCACACGGTTTTCCAGAGGTCCCCAGTGGAGGTCCCCAGTGGAGGTCCCCAGTGGGATGGCACCCCAGGTACCCAGAGCAGCAACCTGTCCAGTTCATTAACTCACCCAAGGCTGGCTTTCTACCTTCCAGCTCACCCCCCACACTCTCCTCCTAATATCACTTCCCAAATCAACTCCTCAATTTGAGTCTCTGTGTCTGTGTCTGGGAAACCCCAAGCCAAGAGAAACTCATTCAGTTCTCTGCTCTCTGCTCAAGACGAGGGTCTGTAGGGGGAGTGTCTGAACACGTGGGAACTTATCCCAGGTTCTGGGGGCTCAAGCACCCAAGGTCCTCACATATCCTTTGACAGTGACCGTTTATTACTCATGTCTGGGCTGGGCACTCAGACTGGAGGGGGACCGTTGACATAGCTGAGCACCAGGTAGGATGTCCTGGCCAGTCTGGCATGAGAGCAGCAGGGGCCCCCTGACATGGGCAGGAGCAACGTGGCACCCACCAGGAGAAGAAAGAGGAGAAAGATGACGAGAAGGAAGGTCCTGGGCCTCCTGGATACTGGAGCAGGGACCCTGAGAAGGGAAATGCAGTGTCAAATATGCAAGTGGCCACCACCATGAACCTTGTCTCCCACAGCCCCAGACCATCCTCCAGTTGCTCACCCATCATCCACCTCCAGCATCATGTCCTGGAGACTGGGAGACACTTGTCTCTTCTTGTCCGGAGGGGAGACGGCAGCCCACAGCAGAATAGATGAAAGCACAGACTTTACTCCTTATAAGACTAGTCTTATTTCTCGTCCTTTCCTGGCATTTCCACTATCCCCAGGGCCCCACATGGACTTAGGGTATCTCCACGTGTGTCTTGTGTCTCTTTATGCAATCAAATCCTCCTTTTCCTGATAACATTGGCAGAATTTGGGAGGGGGAGCAGTCATGCCTCCCTACTCTTAGACCTGCAGGTTCACGCAAAGTTGATCAATTTCTCCCGCATTCATAATTGGGTATGGGACACAGATGCGGCCAATCAGAGGGCCCAAGAGAAGGCGGGACTGAGCACTAATAGCATTTGAGGTCCTGAACTCAGCAGGCCTGGGACCTTAAATTATGGGTTGGGGGAGTTTCCTTTTGTGTGTGTGTTGGTCTTTTAGGTTGGGTTTCTGTCACTTGCTATAAAGAACCCCAAGTGCTATACCTAGCTGAGGACCAGCTCACCTGAGGCTTCCGGAGTAGAGAGCGTCTTCGGTGACCTCCCAAGTGTTCCCGGTGGCTGGACCCTGGCACAAGCATGTCCTGTGGGGGGAGAGGGGTATTCAGTTCTTAGAGAACCAGCAACAGAGAGTAACATGGTTGCGGAAGGGCAGGAAGTGGAGTATCATGGGGTAGCATTCTGGAGGAACAGAGATCTCACAAGAGATAGAGCCAAAGAAACTAAGAGGGCAGAGACACTATTTATTCCTTTGCTCAACAAATATTTAATGAGTATCTATTACATGCCAGGCATGGTTCTAGGTCTGAGGACACAGTGGGGATGGAACCAGGCAAAATCCTGGCCTCTGGAGAGTTTATATCCTAGCCAGAGAGGCCAAAAATTAATAAATGTGTCATGTCAACCTGTGGTAAGTCTGTCAGGAAAACCAGCAGGAAGATAAGGAATGACAATTGGGGGCCAGAGCAGGTCTCTTTGAAGTGACATGTGAGGAGGGACTGAAATGAGATGACACAAGCTGGGCATGCACCTGGGGGCCCGGAGATGGGAGTGCCATAGGTGCATTTGCCAAAGGGCCTGGAGCGGGGTTGTAGCAGAGAAGATGTGGGGCAGGATGAGAGGAAATGATGGTAAGGATGCAGATAGAGACAAATGGAGAGCAGGAAAAGTGAGAGAGCAGAATCCACAGAGACACAGATGATGGGAGTGGAGAAATAATCATGAGAATCATGAGGACATCAAGAGACAGAGATAGAAGAAGAGACAGAGCCACCAAGACCTTGAATGACAAGGACCCTACCAGAAGGCATATAGAAGTACCGTGTGACTGCCTGGCTGAGTGAAAGACTCTCAAGGGGAACTGCTCTCACCTCAAGGCCTCGTCCCCTGCCCTGGGGGACCTTCTGGCCACACAGTTCACAGGGAGCCCCTGGCGCCTGGGCTGTCTTTTGTCCCAAGGGCCTAAGGTCCCCAACATCTGCCGCTGGGTCCCACTCCAACTCTGCAGGAGTGGGTAGGTTACTGGGTGCCCAGGACCCCCAGACTCCACCAGGTCCTGGCCCATCCGAATCCCCTTCGACCTCCAAGTCCTGGTCCAGCGTGCTGGCCTTCTCGAACACCTGGGGCAGAAGGCAGAGGTCATGGGAGTTGGGAGATTGGTGTCTTGGCTGGGGACCACCAGGGCAGGCCGTACCAGGCTATAGCTGACCAGCTGGGCCTGCAGCTGCCAGAGCCGTCGGAAGATGGTGTCTCGGTGGGTTCTGAGGGCCCTCAGGATCTGCTCCAGAGATGCCCAGGCCCTGGGCTCACTTCGCTGTGCCAACCCCTCACCAAATGCTAGCAGTGCATCCACACGTTCTGCTGCTCCACGGAGCTCTGCCTGCAGGGCCTGGGACACATGGTTGGACATCACCCCCCTCAAAACACACACACACACACACACACAACACCAGAGACCCACAACCTGGAGTTACCCTCTCTACTGTTTCCTACGCAGAGACCTAGAACATGCAATAAGCACACTTATCAACTCACTCCTGGGACCCTGCCCCCACCCCACATCCTGGCCTCCCACTGCCCACCTGCAGTTGGACCATCCCGCTCTGAGCCAGTGTCCAGGGCCTAAGGCCTTGCTCCAGGTTCTGTAGTCGGAGGCCAAGCCCCAACAGGCAGAGCTGCAGGCTGTCATGCTCAGCCTCCAACACTTCATGGCCAGAGACACGGTGCTGAGGAACACAGGGGGCCAAAACAGGGCCAGTGATTCAATCAAGACATTAC